>JAANYP010005666.1:492987-672779 GCA_020465985.1 Centrapalus pauciflorus
AGTACTAAAGTTAAAGTACTAAAAAGTGGGTCAGAGTTTATAAAGCCAAACTAAAGTCCAGAAAGTCAAAGATTAAATCCTGAGATAACTCAGGTGGTGGAGAAATCTGTTTGATAAAGTCAACATTTCAGATTAATTCAGTAAACTGTGAGTTATAGATATTCAGTTTTACATGTTTGATTCTGGTTGAGACATATTGCTGATGATAGTTTATCTTGGCATTCATTTATGCTCAGCTGGATTGAGACATGTGCTCACCATAGTTCGGTGATGCCCTGTTACTCATGATGGCTATTTGACATATCATTTTGCATACATTGTACTTACAGTTCAATTCAGTTATTGTTATAAGTTGATTTTGCTATCATGACCTAGTTTAATTATGTTCTCATCATTGCTCGTATCTTCGATGTATTGATTCAACTTAGCATGTTTAGCCTTGTCGGTCTATTGTTCTAGACCTTGCTATGTCCCCAGTTCTATTGAACTTGGTATTGATTACTCCGATGCTCCCCCCACAATGTTTGTTGGTAGCTAGCTCAGTATGAGTGGATAGCTTGCACTAAAAGCGTGAGCGTGGCCTGGACATCATCCAATTCTGATTTACTATGTCTCAATCATGCGTCATGCGTGGCTGTAGCAGCAGTCAAGATATATCACGCTAGATACCCACTATCCGCTTGTTGAAATGCATGTAATCTGAAAAATCTATATTCTCACTAAGCATTGCTTATAGTTGTTGTTAAACCTTTTTACAGAAAAAGATAAAGGGAAAGCACCTGCCCGACCTAGTTCTTAGGTCTCCCAAGATCAAGTGAAGTTTCTATAGACCACTACTCCAGCAACCCTTTTGGTACAGCTATGAAGATGATAAATTTTGGTGGTCTCGGTAGATTTGCTTTGATCGTGTTGCAATTGTGGGACCTAGACGCTAAGGACTGCCCCAAAAGGGGAGGTCTTCACAGGATGGTATCAAAGCCCATAATTTGAGTGAATCAAGTATTATGTGGGTAATACTTGGTCTCAAACTGAAGCAATACATATGTATCAATCATTTAGGTGGTTTGAAATGAGATAGGATGTCAGACTGTTAGGATGGGAATAAGGGTACATAGCTCTAAGTCTATAAACTGATAGTTACATAATTTTTAATTTTCAGTCTAGATGTCAGGATCAGGTGATTTCCCCAACAATATGACTCACCAACAGATGTTTGAGATGGTACAACAATTATTAGCCCAACAATCTGAGTAACAAAATAAGAATATGCAAAAACAATTTCGGGCCAGAGATGAGGTCGAAGCTAAGACACGTGCTGATAAGAAAAATAAGCGAAAAGATAAACAAGCCCAAAATGATGAGTCTGATTCTAATAACTCTAACCCTGATACCCAAACAGAACAGCCAAAAGGCTGTAAGTTTAAAGATCTCAAAGCAAGCGGTGCCCTGAACTTTGAGGGTACAGTAAACCCAATCCAGGCTTTGGACTGGATAAGCCACACTGAAGAAATCTTCAGAATCTCTGACTGTTTAGAATCCGAGAAAGTAAGTTTTGCTACTGCTCTGTTTGTCGGCGTTGCTCGTGCCTGGTGGAAGACACAGAGAAGTATTTATGGAGAAGAGGTCATCCAGATGATAGAATGGGACCAATTTCTTGATATGTTTAACGCGAAGTATTGTCCTGTTGACCAGCAAGACAAAATGGAGGTCCAACTGATGCAACTAACTCAAGGTACCAAATCAGTAGACGAGTATGAGCACGAATTCTCGCGGCTTTGTGGCTATTCTTCGTATCAAGTAGCCACAGAGGAAAGAAAGATGAACCGGTTTAGTGGAGGTTTAAATCAGAGGTACAGACACCCAATGAGCGTGATGAAGTACAAATCTTATCTGGAGATGGTTGAAGCAGCAAGGCAGATAGAGAGGGGATATTAAGAATACAGTGATCAACTCTATGCTCCACAGACAAACCCAGCCTGTCCCTCTCCCCCGAAGAAGCAAAGATTCGGCAAGTTCTTTAAGCCCAACAAATCAAATTCCCAGCACTCCCAACAATCTCAACAATACAGTTCACCCCAGAAAGCACAGGCTTATGCTCTTACGAATGAACCACGATTCTGCAAAAGATGCAGAAAATCTCATATGGGACAGTGCAATCCCGATGATCTAACCTACTATGTGTGTAGCAAGATCGGACACAGTAGTGAGGAGTGTCCCCAAGGGGGTCTTGGATGTGCAAAGTGTGGGAAGCGTGGACACTTTATGTATCAATGTCAAAAAGGACGCTGAAGCCAATCACAGTCATCAGCCGGGGTTACAACGATGAAAAGTTCAGCTGCAAAGCCAACTGCAATGACTCGAGCATTTCAGATAACAACGGAGGAAGTGAAAGAAACCCCAGATGTGGTTACCGGTATGTTCTTACTAAATTCTATACCTGCTCGTGTACTATTTGATTCTGGTGCAAGTCAATCATACGTATCCACTACTTTTGCTCAAAGACTTTTTAAATCTCCATCAAAGCTTCCTGTTATACTTGATATAGAGACAGCCAGTAACAATTATGTTATGGTTGATTCTGTGTATCGACACTGCACTCTACTTGTCAACAATATCGTATTCAACCTTGTTCTCATTCCGATACCGTTAAAAGAGTTCAATGTCATTATTGGCATGGACTGGCTAATGAACAATGAAGTTACTATCGTTTGCAACCGCCGAATCATTATAATCAAATCTTCAGACGGTCGTGTGTTGGAAATCAAAGGCGACAAACGAAAAGGTGCACATTGCTTCATATCTGTTGAGAAAGCGCGTAAATGCTTGTCTAAGGGTCACAAATCATATTTGTGTTGCGTCTTATTTGAATCTGTCTTTGAAGTCAACAAGAATTCCATTTCTGATATTCCGATCGTCTGTGAGTTCCCAGACGTATAACCAGATGATATCTCTGGAGTGCCACAAGAACTACAAGTTGAGTTCGGAATCGACTTAGTTCCTGGTGCAGCTCCAATCGCCAAAGCTCCTTACACACTTGCGCCTGCAGAAATGCAGGAAATGTCAAAGCAACTGCAAGATCTGTTGGAAAAAGGTTTTATCAGACCTAGTTCATCTCCATGGGGTGAACCTGTCTTATTCGTTAAAAAGAAAGACGGAACTCTCCGTATGTGCATCGACTATCGTGAGTTGAACAAAGTCACCATCAAGAACAAGTATCCTCTTCCCAGAATCGATGATTTATTTGATCAGCTACAGGGAGCAAATTACTTTTCCAAAATTGATCTTCGTTTTGGGTATCGTCAGTTCAAAGTAAAATAAGAGGATATCTCCAAAACAGCCTTTCGAACGAGATATGGTCATTACGAATCTCTCGTAATGCCTTTCGGTCTAACAAATGCACCAGCGGCGGTCATGGATCTTATGAATCGCGTGTGCAGGCCAATGTTGGATAAGTCAGTTATCGTGTTCATAGACGATATTCTGATTTTATCCAAAACGGAGGTTGATCATGTTCTTCATCTACGTCAACTGCTAGAGTTATTGTGAAAAGAAAGACTCTATGCAAATTTTTCAAAGTGCGAAGTTTGGCTCAGACAGATCCAATTCCTTGGCCATGTTGTATCTGGACGAAGGTATTTCAGTTGATCCATCTAGAGTCGAGGCTGTTCAAAAGTGGCAAACGCCTCGCAATGCCTCAGAGATCCGAAGTTTCCTTGGATTGGCCGATTATTACCGGCGATTCATTAAAGACTTCTCAAAGATTTCTGTACCACTCACAATGCTAACACGAAAGAACACGCCTTTCGTATGGGCGGATAAACAACAAAAGGCATTTGAGACTCTTAAGCAAAACCTTATTCAAGCGCCGATCCTAGCCTTACCAGAGGGCAATGATGACTTCGTTGTCTATAGCGATGCATCTGGTACCGGTTTAGGTTGTGTCCTCATGCAAAGGGGAAAATTCATTGCCTACGCTTCAAGGCAATTGAAATATTACGAGAAAAGTGCACCAACTCATGATCTTGAGTTGGCTGTCGTTACCTTTGCACTGAAACTCTGGCGTCACTACCTCTATGGAACTAGGTGTCAGCTTTATACTGACCATAAATGCCTTAAACATCTCTTTACTCAAAAGGATCTGAACATGAAACAGCGACGATCCTTGGAGCTTATCAAGGACTATGATTGCAAGATCCTATATCATACCGGCAAAGCCAACGTGGTCGCGAATGCTTTGAGTAGAATCCAGAATAGTGTTGTTATGCCCTGACCCCTGTTGTGTTCTCTTCGGATCTCATTGAAGACATCAAATCAGCTCAAGCCGAAGCTCTAATAGAAGAGAATCTTTGTTCTGAAAATCTCAAGGGGCAACTTTAGTTTCTATCTATGAATCATTTGGGACTTCAATATCTCAAGGGAAACGGAATCTGGATTCCTAAATATGGTTCTATCCGCAACACTCTTCTATCTGAAGCTCATAAATCCAAGTTAATATATTCATCCTAGCAGCTCAAAGATGTACTTCGATCTTAAAGCTGATTATTGGTGGCCAGGAATGAAGAAAGACATCGGCCAATTCGTTGAAAGCTGCAGAGTCTGTCAAATGGTTAAGGCAGAACATCAGAAACCTATAAGGAATATGCAACCACTACCGGCTCCTGAGTGGAAGTGGGAGCATATAACCATGAGGAATGATATGATGCATGAACAAGAAACAGATAACATAACCATGAGAAAAAAGTAACTGTCATCATGTATGAATTACACGTATATCTCTAATACTCACAATCAACGTATTAAAGATGTAACAACCTAGCCTTTAACCAAACTTGTAATTTCAGTATTTGATTCAATAATGTAATTTCATTACATTAACTGTTCCGTAATTTAATTAAGTAATGAAATTATTTAATTAAGTTGTATATTTGTTATAAATTATTTAGATGATCAAAGTTAAAAGAGATGTAATACACAAAAGTGTAGGGGTTAAATTGTAGATTTAACAAACTTGTTAAATATATAAACCAAAAATATTGAGTTAATGTTCATTTATCACCATAAAGACATTAAATTCTCTCTTTCTCTCTCATCATCATCTATGGCTTCTTCCTTCTTCATCCTCATCAATTCATCAATTGTTGCAATAAATTCAGATTAAAACCAAGCAAAAGTCATGGATTATCTCATACTTATCAAGAATCAAGAGGAAATTAAGGTGAGAAACTAGTTTCCAAGCTTTAGTTTTTATTTTGAGAGTTAAAATGCATAAAATTTGGATTTTTTAAATCTGAATAATTGATGTTGCATGTTTGTGATACCAGTTGGAAATCATATATTGAAGTCTTTAGAAGTTACAGAATTAAAAATCGTTGTTTAAATCGTCCAAATAAGTGAGAAATATGAGTTTTTGTAAAGTTTTGTGTTCTTGAGTTTTTCATCATATTTTGGACGAATCTGGACGATTTAGTAAGTTTGTGATGGGGAAAATAGTGTAAAAATACCCCAATAATGTTAATATAACCATAGATTATATTGCATGTTAATAAAAATGGATTTGGCTAACTTTTATGTAAAAACCCGTATGTGTCGAAACTGCAACTTCAAGAAAATCTGGAAATAATTTCTAAGTGTTCGATTCGAATTTGGATGGGACCATCTCGGATGCCAATATCGGATGGGACCATTTCGGATGCCATTCTCGGATGGGTGATGCGGATGATCAAAATTCGGATGCTTTAAATAACAAATACGAGTCTTATCATTTTTATTTCATATGTACAAAACTTAAGTAAGTGTGTTTAATATACTTATGTTTATTAAAATACAATTATGAAAATATGAAAGGTTAATGACTTGATAAAAGTCACACATATCCATGAAAAATGACATAAATATTGATGAGTTATCAGAATCATGACCAATTAAAGATTAAACCTAATGTTCTTGCAATGATAAAAATTCTGGACAGGTTCAGATAAATTCTGAACAAAGTAATAAAGTTAAATTACTAAAAAGTGGGTCAGACTTTATAAAGCCAAGCTAAAGTCCAGAAAGTCAAAGATTAAATCCTGAGATAACTCAGGTGGTGGAGAAATCTGCTTGATAAAGTCAACATCTCATATTAATTCAGTAAACTGTGAGTTATAGATATTCAGTTTTACATGATTGATTCCGGTTGAGACATATTGCTGATGATAGTTTAGCTTGGCATTCATTTATGCTCAGCTGGATTGAGACATGTGCTCACCATGGTTCGGTGATGCCTTGTGGATCATGGTGATTATTTGACTTATCATTTTGCATATATTGTACTTACCGTTCAATTCAGTTATTGTTATAAGTTGATATTGATATTTTGACCTTGTTTATTTATGTTCTCATCATTGCTCGTATCTTTGATGTATTGATTCATCTTAGCATGTTTAGCCTTGTCGGTCTATTGTTCTAGACCTTGCTAAGTCACTAGTTCTATTGAACTTGGTATTGATTACTCCGATGCTCCCCCCACGATGTTTGCTGGTAGCTAGCCCAGTATGAGTAGATAGCTTCCACTAAAAGCGTGAGCGTGGCCTGGACATCATCCAATTGTGATTTACTATGTCTCAATCATGCGTGGCTGAAGCGGCAATCATGATATATCACGCTAGATACTCACTATCCGCTTGTTGAAATGCATGTAATCTGAAAATCTATATTCTCACTAAGAATTGCTTATAGTTGTTGTTAAACCTTTTTACAGGAAAAGATAAAGGGAAAGCACCTGCCGGACCTATTTCTTAGGTCTCCCAAGATCAAGTGAAGTTTCCATAGACTACTACTCCAGCAACCCTTTTGGTACAGCTATGAAGATAATAAATTGTGGTGGTCTCGGTAGATTTGCTTTGATCGTATGATGAGTTGTATTAGTCTAGTCTTGTACCTTTATAAGTTTAATTTGAAAACTGTAATCCGTACCAAAATTGTATTAAACTTAATCCTAAATGTTGTTTTGTAATTCTAATTCCGCAACTTAATTACTCTATATTAGTTATGATTGATATCTTGTTGCAATTGTGGGACCTAGACGCTGAGGATTGCCCCGTAAGGGGAGGTCTTCACAAAAGATAATGTCATTAACAAGCTAACACAATATGTGCTCATAAGATTAGTCAATCCCTCGCCCACAAGCACCATGTGTCGCCGAAGTTAGCTACAAGACACCTAGACATAACATACCACCACCAAGCATGTTAAAATGAGAAACGGAAAAAACAAACTCTTTAACTAACTTTTATATACTTTTATGGACTTCTAAGTAAGGTCCTAAGTTCCCTATTATGAATTATAATCCCTCTTACCTATGTTTAAAGGTTAAAGGAATCGCTTATCATGTTTTATTAAGTGTTTGATGGTTTTGAGTCCTGAACAACCCACCTCAACACTTGAATTGCATATAAACATATTTTCGGTTCCTAAATGACTGTTCACAAACCATTTGGAGGTCTTACAAGCTCCTTAATCCCAATTTGACCTTACAATACTTTAAACCCTTAATTTAGAAGTGCAAAACAAGTATAAGACTCAAGCAAACCCGATCCAAGCTCAAAACGAATTTCCCAAGTCAAGCTCTTGGTCACCCCATGACTAGAGGGAAGGTCATGGCGTGACCTCTGGTTCCCAAGCTTGTTTCAAATGATTTTTCATGGCTGCACATTCCAATACTTGCATAGAACCCAAATATGCCAATTGTTTAACTTAAATCCTTTCATATATGCTTCTAATAGATACTATGAACACTTTTAAAAACTAATTTAACATCATCGTAATCCATCATTTGATTCTTACAAGGTCTAGGTTTAATTACCAATAAACCTTTAAGTTATTCAATTTTCTTGTCTACATACAATGGAATACTTTAATAATCATGCAAGAGTTTTATGTAACTATATAAACTTGATTGTTACTTATTCAATGATCAAGGTTTCATCTTTTTCTTTGTTTTTCGTAAACTCAAAATCTTCCATGCTTGAGCTAAGATTATGAAAAAGAAGATGATACACTAATGGAGAAGATGAAGTTGCATATGCCTACCATAATGGCTCCTTTCTTCCTTCGAAAACTCATATAAATGTTGAAGCTCTTTCTTGGATTCAAATGGGGCTCCAAAATCGTGAGGGAAGGAAAGAAATGGTAGGTGAGTATCCCAACAACCTCCAAAATCAACCAATTGGTTGTGAGAGAGGGGTTTCCGTGGAACAATCTTCTGATTGTGTTCTATAATTCTTTTTTGTTCAATCAATTTCTATAGCTCATCTTCATCGATCTATAGTTCTACATATTTGAACTTCTGGTTTTGTATCAGAATTCATATATTATTATGAAATGCAATTACAGATTAACTATAACGTGTATTAAAAAGTTGTAAAGACATAAAAGTGTTTAATCATACAATACCTATTCAGAATATGTTTAAAGCATATTACAAGCGTAGATACATAACAGTATATAACAAAACTGTAAGTTAAGCTTAATAAAGATATCAAAGATTGTGATTTGAATTTATATATTATTATGAAATACGGAAAAAGTTGTAAAGACATAAAAGTAAAAGTTGTAAGGTCATAAAAGTGTAGCAAATTAAGATAATCGTGCAAGACATAGATTTAAAGTCTAAATTGACAGAGTTTGTCAAAGTCAGCTTAAAGCAAGCAATATTAGCTAATTAAAACCAAAGTTAAAATGCTAAAAGGCTACTAAAGTATATACTTTGCAAAAGTAAAAGATTGAAAAGCAAGGCCCAAACTGTTAGCCAAGGTGCCAAAGTCAAAGCAAGTAACAAGCAAAAAGCTAAAGCCAACAGATGTAAACCCAATGTCTGCCAAAGACTGAAAAGTCAAATTAGCTTAAAAGCCAAAAGCCAAGCTACTCTGTTTCCCTGCTATAAATCAGGAGGTGGTTCAATCAATACAAATCATCGTCGTCAAAGCTTAAAGTCAACTTGTGAGTTATAGATTAGCTGTTTTACATGCATTCTATAAAAAGAGACATATTATTATGCTTATACTTCACTAGAATTCTATTCAAAATCTAGAATAAGTAATTGTGCATAGTTACTGCTTTAGTTATCATATGACATGTTTTGCCATCATTTGCTTTAATTGTCTCATTACTTGTCAGGCTAAACACTTTAAATCCCAAGACAATACTATGTTAAGAATATCCTACTTACTCAAGCGGAACATTAGAGGTTGACTACTCTGGTGTTACACATGTTGTTCTACTAGTAGTTAGCTTAGTAGGTGGTTGATCCTTATAAAATGTATGTGTCTAAGTTTGACATCATCCCACTTGTTATCACTATCTCATCAGCAAAAAGCAGTGCCCAACTCCCTAAAGCGTGCATTCTGCCTAAAGACTAAAGTCATTCCGTTTATCATATGTGTATTGTAAAACTGTTAAATCTATATTATAACTAAACAAATTAGTTTACGGTTGTTGCACTACCATTTTCAGGAAAAGGAAAAGGACTGGTTGGACCCTCAACTTAGAACTGTTTTGATCAAGCTTAAAGTAACTTAACTAACTAATCTATTGTTTGTGGTACTTATCAGACAAGTTTGAAGCTTCAGAGAGCTGGGTAGCTGGAATATGATATGATATTGATGTTATAGATTAACATGTGTAACATCCCAAATTTTTATTAATTGTAATTTACAGTTTTAAGACTCAATTATTGTACTTATGGAAAATTAAATCAATTTAAGTTATTTTGATCATTATATCAGTTAAATGAGAAAATACGAAGATGAGGGGTATATTGTGCAAATAGTTAAAAATGGGGAATAAAAGAAAGAAACCCTTTCATTTTCACACTCACACTCTCTCTCTACTCTCTCTCTAACCGTATCCTCTCTCTACTCTCACTCTCTCTCGGCTTTACTCCAAGAAACACACAAGAATCAACGATTTCAAGTGCAAAAGTTGAAAACAAGTTGCAAATAAGGAACTATAAGTATTACAACAAACGAATTGAGGTAAACATCTCTCTATATTTCGAATTTGTGATGATTTGGGGTCGGTTTTTGTAAAAAAACCGAATCATAAGATTGATGATGCAAATGTTGTTGCATGTTAGAATTTATTGATGAAATGTGTAAATCGAGCATGTATAATATAGTGTACCAAATTTCAGAATCAGATTCCACTCCTAAGTACGATTTCTGAAATTATGTGTGTGTTTTTAGTGTGTGTTCTTCGAAGATATGTAGAAAAATGGACATAAATGGGTTATTTTGGTACAATATGACATGTTATAAGTTGATATAGTGTATATAAGTTCACATTTGCAATATTAGACTCAGAAACATGCAAAATGGTCAAAAACGTAAATCTGGAAAATTTACTAAGTATGAACTCGGACTGATGAACTCGGTTCGGACCATCCGAATTCGCGTCCATCCCAATTCGGATCTATCCGAGTTCGGACCAACAATGAATTCGGATCCCCAACCTAATTCGGACAAATCCCCCATTTCGGACCTCTCCCCACTTCGGACTCACAATGTTACGGATACTAGCCTGCTTCGGACACATGACCATTTCGGACTCAACCAAATCCGGATCACCCATTTCGGATCATACTAAATTCGGACCAAGGACCAATTTCGGACCAACCACAATTCGGACCATCCGAATTCGGATGTGGTCCGAAATCAGAACCCATTTTCACTTAATTTTCAGAATACAATTTTTAAGCAATTACTGACACAAAATCACTATTACACTTACATTACAGATAATTGTGGTGTTATCAAAACACACATTGATTCAGAATCAAGTCACAAAACCAATCACTGTGAGTTGCAGATTGTCATTCGAACATTTATTGTTTTTACATTCATGTTTATACATTCAATGGCATGTTCACATTGTTCATATACTTCATTTGGCACTCATGAAATGATTTGTTGTTATGATGCACACTCGTACTTGACATGTAACACACATGTAGCTTGCGTTCATTTGAAAGTGCATCTATTTACATCATGCTTGCACTGCATGATCATTACTTCATAATCTGATGCGACCTGGACTGGGGCTGACAGCAGGCCACTGTCGGGGACTGATCATCCCACTCGTATCCCATCAGGTTCGGCACATCCCCGATCAGCATATTGAACTGCCAACCCATGCTTGCACTGCATGGTTTTCACACACATTTGAGGCTTACACTGCCTGTACACACATACATGGGGCTTACACTGCCCATGGTTAAGCATTGCTTGTAAAGAAATATTTGTTGTTTGCATAATCTGTTATCTCACTAAGCATTTAGCTTACTGTTGACTCACATTGTTTACAGGCAAAGGCAAGAGTGTAGCGGGTCCTTCATCTTAAGTAATCAAATTCTTATCTCAGTGACCTTAGAAGCTAATTGGTACATGGACGATGTAGCTTTGGGGCTGGGAATTTGTTACTATTAAAACAATTATGATGATGTAATAGCTAGACTTAAACACTGTAGACATGTATTCTATTGCTTTAGTGTGGATGTGCTTAATTCTAATTTAAGTATTCAATTTCAATTATTATGATACTCATTGGGTTGTTAGTCGATCCTGGAGATTACAATTATATCATTAATTTAACAAGGACGTCACAGTTTGGTATCAGAGCATTAGTTTGAGGTTTCAAGTGTCCGCGAGGACTTGGACTCAAACTTAGGTTATGATATTAGAATGAACTTCTAAGTAATGATCTGAACTAAGATAGGATTGACATGCACACGGGGAAACACAAAGGGTAACTGTACACTTAGGACTTACAAATAAATGTTCTAAATATAAGTTGTTATATTTCAGAACATGTCAGGAGACGATATGACTCCTCAGCAAATGTTCCAGATGATGCAAGCTCTTATGGAACAAACAATGAGCTACAATCCAAACGAATGGCTGAGCAGGCTCAGTCATTTGCTGATCAGTTAAGGGCCAGAGATGAGGCCGAGGCAAAACGAAAGGCCGATAAGCGAAAGAACAAGGAACAACAACAGGACGATCAAGAGGAAAGACAAGACACTGGGTCTTCTAACCGATCAAGGGGTTGTAGGTTTAAGGACTTCAAAAGTAACGGGGCTGTTACTTTTGATGGAACCGGTGATGCTGTCACTGCATTGGAATGGATCACCACCACAGAAAGAACTTTCAGAATCAGCGACTGCGCTGATAAAGACATGGTCCGCTTTGCAACCGCTATGTTTGCAAGGGACGCTGTTATGTGGTGGGACGCAATGACACATGTGTTGACGATGGAGGTAGTGTCACACACGTCATGGAGCGAGTTTAAGGAAGTGTTTTCTCAACAGTACTGTCCAGCCGACGAGAAGCGACGTCTCGAGGCAAAGTTCCTGAATCTGACTCAAGGAACGAAAACGGTTACACAATATGCCGTTGAGTTCACTCGATTGATTCTGTTCGCACCCCATCAAGTAGACACAGAAGAGAGGAAGATAGCCCGGTTTGAGGCCGGACTAGACTATGAAATTCGCCGAACCATGAGTGGGGTTCGGTATACAACTTTTGCTGGTTTGCTAGAGGCTGCTCGAAATGTGGAGCAGATCGTTCTGTTATCTGGATATGTCATCGGGTCAGCCGCCGCACCACCGACTCAACCGTCGCCGCCAAAAAGGCAGCGGGAGTCTGGATCTTCCCGATTCTCTCCTCAATCCCATCAACAGTCATCATCACCCAAGAAGGGAAGAGCCTTTTCGGCCAGTTCAGAAATGAGATACTGCAGGCGATGCAGAAAAGCGCACTCTGGGGAGTGCAAGACTCAAGACATGTACTGTTTCTGCTGTGGGCAGAAAGGCCATCACTGGGAGCATTGTCCACGAAAAGATGATGCATGCTACAACTGCCACAGACTTGGCCATTTCTCAAGGGACTGCCCGAAACCCCCACGAGATCAGAATGCTCAACAATCAACAGCAAGATCTTCTGTAGCTTCCACGGCTCGCAGGGATCAATCTCAAAGGGCTCCAACAAGGGCATTCCAAATCACAGCTGAAGAAGCAAAGGATGACCCGGAGGTGGTCACTGGTACGTTCTATGTTAACTCAATTCCTGCACGTATTTTGTTTGATTCCGGAGCCAATCGTTCGTTTGTCTCCACTACATTTGCTCGTCAATTCAATATGCCAACTTCCAAACTGCAATTTGTACTTGACATAGAGACTGCTAGCAACATGTTAGTTAAGGCAGACAAAGTATATAGGAATTGTACTTTACTTGTAGAGGATGTAGTGTTCAACATAGATCTAATTCCCATGGAGTTCGGGGAATTTGATGTCATAGTAGGCATGGATTGGTTGGTTCATAACGAGGCCCAAATCGTTTGCAAGAAAAGAATGATCAAGATTACCACTCCCGAGGGCCGAGACATATGCATTTATGGTGATAGACACAAAGGCGACTTATGCCTTATTTCAATTGCAAAAGCCCGAAAGCACGTTGCCAAGGGTTGTTCAGCTTACTTAGCCTACGCTGTCGATGCAAAGGCTGAAGTTCAATCTCCTTCTACCGTTCCTGTTGTTTCTGAATTTCCAGATGTCTTTCCAGAAGATATCTCGGGATTGCCACCTGATCGCCAAGTGGAATTCCGCATTGACCTCATTCCTGGAGCTGCTCCAATAGCAAAGGCTCCGTACCGTTTAGCTCCTGCAGAAATGCAGGAAATGATGAAGCAGTTACAGGAGCTACTTGACAAAGGCTTTATCCGCCCAAGTTCATCTCCTTGGGGCGCTCCTGTTCTGTTCGTCAAGAAGAAGGATGGCACATTACGTATGTGCATCGACTACCGGGAACTCAACAAAGTCACAATCAAGAACAAGTATCCATTGCCCCGGATTGATGATCTCTTCGACCAGTTACAAGGCGCAAGCTACTTCTCGAAGATTGATCTTCGTTCGGGTTATCACCAACTCAAAGTACACCCTGATGACATTCCAAAGACGGCTTTCAGAACTCTTTACGGACACTACGAGTTTCAGATAATGCCGTTCGGTCTTACTAATGCGCCGGCCGCTTTCATGGATCTCATGAATCGAGTCTGCCGACCAATGCTCGACAAATCTGTCATCGTGTTCATCGATGACATTCTCATATATTCAAAGACCAAAGAGGATCATGCAGCACATCTGAGAGAATTGCTAGAGTTGCTACGCAAAGAGCGACTTTATGCCAAATTCTCTAAGTGTGAGTTCTGGTTGAGGCAGGTACGTCTCAACGTTTGAAACAATTTCATGATCCTTATACTTAATCATAAACTCGTTGTTAGCTTGTACTTACTCAAAATTTAATTCAGATCCAATTCTTGGGGCACGTGATATCTGGTGCTGGGATTGCTGTTGATCCTGCAAAGATCGAAGCTATCCAGAACTGGGAATCACCCCGCAACGCCTCAGAGATTCGGAGTTTTCTGGGATTGGCTGGTTATTACCGCCGATTCATCAAAGACTTCTCAAAAATCGCCGTTCCGCTAACAAAGCTTACTCGCAAGAATGTTACTTTCTTTTGGAAAGAAGAACAGCAAGTAGCCTTTGACGAATTGAAGAAATTGCTAAGTGAAGCTCCAATATTAGCCCTGCCTGAAGGGAACGAAGACTTTGTTGTCTATACTGATGCATCAGGCACGGGTTTAGGCGCTGTTCTGATGCAAAGAGGAAACGTCATAGCATACGCTTCCAGACAGCTCAAACCACATGAGAAAGATTACTCTACCCATGATCTAGAGCTGACTGCTGTGACTTTCGCTCTCAAGTTATGGAGACACTACTTGTACGGAACCAAGTGTCAGCTCTACACCGATCACAAGAGTTTAAAGTACATATTCAGTCAGAAGGACTTGAATATGAGGCAAAGAAGGTCAATGGAGCTGATAAAAGATTACGACTGTGAGATTCTCTATCATCCAGGGAAGGCCAACGTAGTGGCCGATGCCCTAAGCAGGAAAGCGTACTGCAAGGCATACTGCTATGCCTTGACTTCCACAATACTGACGTCCACAATCATAGACGATGTAAGGGATGCTCAGTTACAGGCCCTAAAAGAAGGGAATGTTAAAGACGAAGATATCAGAATTCAGTTGCCATTAATGCAAGATGATGGAACTGGACTAAAGGGTGTGTATGGCAGAGTGTGGGTTCCCAAGTTCGGGAACATGAGAGATGTAATTCTCGAGGAGGCTCATCAATCTAAATTCTCAATTCATCCTGGCAGCACAAAAATGTACAACGACTTGAAAGCCGACTTCTGGTGGCCAGGATTGAAAAGAGATGTCGGTCAGTATGTTGAAAGGTGCAGAACATGTCGTCTAGTCAAAGCCGAGCACCAACAACCCTATGGTAGTATGCAACCTCTTCCTATCCCAGAATGGAAGTGGGACCATATTACCATGGATTTCGTAACCAAGCTACCTAAGACTCGTCGTCAACATGATGCCATTTGGGTCATCGTTGACCGATTAACAAAATCTGCGCACTTCATACCAATCCGAGAAACCTACTCACTGGACCGACTTGCCCAGATCTATGTAAACGAAGTCGTTATTAGGCATGGTGTGCCTAAGTCTATTGTCTCCGACCGAGATAGTAGATTCACTTCTAATTTCTGGACTGCTTTGCAAAACGGTCTTGGTACTCGTATCGCAATGAGTACTGCATATAGACCACAATCGGACGGGCAAAGTGAAAGAACAATCCTAACTCTCGAAGACATGTTAAGAGCGTGTGTCATGGATTTGGGTGGTAACTGGGACGATCACCTTCCACTGGTTGAATTCTCCTACAACAATAGTTACCATTCCACTATCAAGATGGCACCGTTCGAGTTCCTGTATGGCAGAAAGTGTAGGACTCCAACTTGTTGGAGGGAAACAGGAGAAACTCCAATAGCCGGTCCTGCTTTGCTACAAGAAACAAATGAAAAGATCCAACTCATACGGCAGTACATGAAAACGGCACAAGATCGACAAAAGAATTATCATGATCGCCGACACAAAGCGATAGAATTTCAAAAAGATGATTGGGTCTACTTGAAGGTTTCCCCAATGAAAGGTGTTACAAGATTTGTAAAGCGAGGAAAGCTATCACCTCGATTCATAGGACCCTTCAAGATACTAGAAAGAATTGGGAATCAGTCCTATCACTTGGACTTGCCGGAAGAGTTATCAGGAGTTCACCCGGTATTTCACGTTGGGTACTTAAGAAAGAGTCTGGTGCCCGAGAGGGAACCATGGACTGATCACTCGGACATTAAGGTTGACGAACGGCTAAGGTTCGTTGATGAACCGGAGTGCATTTTGGAGACAAAAGTCAAAAAGCTACGGAACAAAGAGATCAGGATGGTGCTGGTCAAGTGGAAGCATCATCGGGGAGCTAATCACACTTGGGAATCGGAAGAAGACATGAAGACTAAGTACCCAAGTTTGTTTAGCGCAGCATGACTTCGCGGACGAAGTATAGGCGTGGTGGAGCCCATGCTGTAACATCCCAAATTTTTATTAATTGTAATTTACAATTTTAAGACTCAATTATTGTACTTATGGAAAATTAAATCAATTTAAGTTATTTTGATCATTATATCAGTTAAATGAGAAAATACGAAGATGAGGGGTATATTGTGCAAATAGTTAAAAATGGGGAATAAAAGAAAGAAACCCTTTCATTTTCACACTCACACTCTCTCTCTACTCTCTCTCTAACCGTATCCTCTCTCTACTCTCACTCTCTCTCGGCTTTACTCCAAGAAACACACAAGAATCAACGATTTCAAGTGCAAAAGTTGAAAACAAGTTGCAAATAAGGAACTATAAGTATTACAACAAACGAATTGAGGTAAACATCTCTCTATATTTCGAATTTGTGATGATTTGGGGTCGGTTTTTGTAAAAAAACCGAATCATAAGATTGATGATGTAAATGTTGTTGCATGTTAGAATTTATTGATGAAATGTGTAAATCGAGCACGTATAATATAGTGTACCAAATTTCAGAATCAGATTCCACTCCTAAGTACGATTTCTGAAATTATGTGTGTGTTTTTAGTGTGTGTTCTTCGAAGATATGTAGAAAAATGGACATAAATGGGTTATTTTGGTACAATATGACATGTTATAAGTTGATATAGTGTATATAAGTTCACATTTGCAATATTAGACTCAGAAACATGCAAAATGGTCAAAAACGTAAATCTGGAAAATTTACTAAGTATGAACTCGGACTGATGAACTCGGTTCGGACCATCCGAATTCGGGTCCATCCCAATTCGGATCTATCCGAGTTCGGACCAACAATGAATTCGGATCCCCAACCTAATTCAGACAAATCCCCCATTTCGGACCTCTCCCCACTTTGGACTCACAATGTTTCGGATACTAGCCTGCTTCGGACACATGACCATTTCGGACTCAACCAAATCCGGATCACCCATTTCGGATCATACTAAATTCGGACCAAGGACCAATTTCGGACCAACCACAATTCGGACCATCCGAATTCGGATGTGGTCCGAAATCAGAACCCATTTTCACTTAATTTTCAGAATACAATTTTTAAGCAATTACTGACACAAAATCACTATTACACTTACATTACAGATCATTGTGGCGTTATCAAAACACACATTGATTCAGAATCAAGTCACAAAACCAATCACTGTGAGTAACAGATTGTCATTCGAACATTTATTGTTTTTGCATTCATGTTTATACATTCAATGGCATGTTCACGTTGTTCATATACTTCATTTGGCACTCATGAAATGATTTGTTGTTATGATGCACACTCGTACTTGACATGTAACACACATGTAGCTTGCGTTCATTTGAAAGTGCATCTATTTACATCATGCTTGCACTGCATGATCATTACTTCATAATCTGATGCGACCTGGACTGGGGCTGACAGCAGGCCACTGTCGGGGACTGATCATCCCACTCGTATCCCATCAGGTTCGGCACATCCCCGATCAGCATATTGAACTGCCAACCCATGCTTGCACTGCATGGTTTTCACACACATTTGAGGCTTACACTGCCTGTACACACATACATGGGGCTTACACTGCCCATGGTTAAGCATTGCTTGTAAAGAAATATTTGTTGTTTGCATAATCTGTTATCTCACTAAGCATTTAGCTTACTGTTGACTCACATTGTTTACAGGCAAAGGCAAGAGTGTAGCGGGACCTTCATCTTAAGTAATCAAATTCTTATCTCGGTGACCTTAGAAGCTAATTGGTACATGGACGATGTAGCTTTGGGGCTGGGAATTTGTTACTATTAAAACAATTATGATGATGTAATAGCTAGACTTAAACACTGTAGACATGTATTCTATTGCTTTAGTGTGGATGTGCTTAATTCTAATTTAAGTATTCAATTTCAATTATTATGATACTCATTGGGTTGTTAGTCGATCCTGGAGATTACAATTATATCATTAATTTAACAAGGACGTCACAACATGAATGTTTGATTTATAACTTTAATTTCATAACTGCTTGTAATAACTTCAATTTATATGTTAATCTATCTTTGTTTTCGTCAATATTTGTATTGCTAGCTGAATATTTTTATTGCTAGCTGAGATCTTCATCATAAAACCTTATGAAAGTTGGTTCTTACACTTCTAAATAATACATATCTCATACATTTAACCAATTTTTCAACCTTCGTCCATCAAGAAATACTGAAATTTCCAGAATTCACATTCGAATTCATCACTACAAATAACCTTCGAAACCTTCCGAGGAATAACATCACACATGGCCCAATGTAGCTCTTCATTTAGACAGATGTTGTCTTGCTGCAAAAAGCTCAATGCACTTCTTAAATTTGCTTCGATTTTTGTCATTTTAACAATTTCCTCTACAACAACCTCATACCGAGAAGAAGCAAAAGCATATTTCGGTTTGAGATCCTTCTTCTCGATCCAAAGGCCGATGATACCATACTTCCTAATGTTGTAAAATGCATTCGTCATATCAAGCTCCACTTCATTCTGGTTGACAACGTTTGATAGCTTTGCACACACTGGTTCAAACTTTTATTGATACATAGCACACGATTGTTAGAAACTCTTTGTTGGAAACTAGTGGGCGTGATTACATTGGCTCAAATCTCTCACTACTTTTAACTCTGTTAGATTGTCATCAGCAATCGTCTATGGCCGAACTTGTGGGATCAAATGCCTCTACCATCGTAGAATCATTCGTAGTACGAACGTTCGTACAATCAATCATATTTTTATCTCTGTAGGCGATCAAGAGCTTCACCGTGGAATTATCATGGCAGCACTAGTGTTAATTTCATGTGAAAATTCACGTTGTCAACACCAAGTCGTGTTTCGGCCACCGCATCTACAAAAACAGGAAGTCGACCCTTAATCATCTCCATTTCGAAGGTAATACTACTCGTTAGAAACCCAAGTAATCCAATCTATGTACAAATAACCAATAAATTGTTCAAAGTACTTAAATATTAACCACGTATACTTTAATAATGAACAACAAGTAAAGGCTATTATAATACACTTACCACTTCTACCATTGGGTCCAATTTCATCGTCCGGCCAACTTTCTCCGGCAATGAACAACTCCCATCATATATTGTATACTATTTCACCTTGTTCATTACCTCGTGGAGATCTGGATTAAGTCTGGGACATGCATCTCGTCCAATCTCCTTTATATTTTCATATTGCATTGAGCATTGTCAAGGAAAACATCTCTTTTTTACTTAGAAAAAATTGAATGCCACTTATGACAACATGGTAAAATTAACGGATCAGATCTATATGTGGGTTATTCTATAACGCCTCACAAAGCAACTCAAAACACAAGATTTTTCTATATGCAATAGGAAAAATCTGTAAAATGTATACTGTATTAAACAATTAAACCTTAGAAAAAAGACACGGGTAAATCGAACTTTTGTAACGCATTGGGGCATCCTATTGGTAAGGCGGTTTCAGCCGATTTATCATATTCTAATATTATTAACCGCTTTTGGCACGATATAGGAAACCGTATACTCACTCTATGAAATTATTGTATATTTCCAACCATAATTGAAGGAGGCTTATTGATGCTTCAAAACTTAGGAGTTGCTTGTGCACCAACTTCATCTCCAATGTTACAATTGTGTCATATTCTAGCTACATCCTCCAAACAAAGCTCAAAGAAAATTCTTAATAAATTTATATAACTATTTGTCAACTATGAAAATATTAATCACTCTTCAAGGTGATAAAGTCGATTAAAACTCAATACAGTAAAAAAATGCTAATTTTAACTCGAAACAAATGATAGCCGAAATTAGAAGTCCATGCAAGTCGGTATCAGCAAAGAGAAAAATTAGTATTCACCGGTGGTACTACTAAAGAATTGTTATTTAGATCCATGTTTGACTTAAGCGTCAAAATCTTATTCCAAGACTTGTCTATTCAATTCTCTCACGGTTGCGTTTGAATTAGAGAATTGAAGAGACAAGAAATGAAATAAAATATTTGGATTTTAACCATGAAACTTTAAAAATCAAATGAGTCGAGCATGCCAAACTTCTCTGTCTGTGTCAACCCAATAAATGACTGTCTCAAAGCAACATGTTTACCAATCAAACGAGTTGCTTTAAATTGTTTGCTCAAACTAATACCCGGTAAAGCTCTCACCTCCTTGCTAACTTTGTTATAAAATTCACGAGCCTTTAAGCTTGCTTTTTCTAGATGTTTGCCCACAATCTCTCTGATTAAATCTATTGACTATTATTCTACTATTTGCATTATGAACAAGGGTATGTAAAAACATAGCAACTTGTTCATCGACAGACATGTTTTTACCATCCTTTAAACCCCCTCTAGTTTCTAGGATATCACAAAGTGTTGTAAATGCATATCTATTCATTCTTATGTTAACAACACTTGTAAATTCATTTTCATAAATCATCCTCATCATGTTCTCACGCCTATTAAGATAATCATTAAATATTTTCTACGCAACGTTCTTAATTCAATCAAACGACGCCAACGAAAAACACATATCATCCACCGACGTATCATAACATACAGGACATAAAATGCTCTTATGGCAACTATTTTTCTACGTAACGTTCGTTGTCTCAATGATGATCTTGCCGTCTACATATTTAAGATGTAATGATAATGTATTAATTATCAATAATGTATCAAGTAACAAACAAGTTTATATTTCATAAACAAGTGTACTAAGATATCAACCATAAAGTGTACTAAAATAACTTTATAGTTTATAAACAATCATAAACAAGTGTACTAAAATATCAAGCATCAAGTTTACTAAAATATCTAGATGTATCAATAATGTATCAAGTAACAAACAAGTTCAAACTTCATAAACAATCATAAACAAGTGTACTAAAATATCAAGCATCAAGTGTACTAAAATATCAAGATGTATCAATAATGTATCAAGGATCAAGTAATAAACAAATTCATATTTCATAAACAATCATAGTTCATAAACAATAATAAACAAGTGTAATAAAATATCAAGTATCAAGGGTATTAAAATATCAAGATGCATCAATAATGTATCAAGTAACAAACAAGTTCATAGTTCATAAACAATCATAAATAATTGTACTAAAAAACAAGTTCATAGTTCATAAACAATTTTATAATATGAAAATATCTTCGTAAGCAAGTTCATAAATCTGAGATTCATAAACAACAAATTTATAAATCTGAGATTCTATCAAATAATTCAACACTAGTTTACAATGAACTAAATCTGAGATTCATAAACAACAAAAAGTGAGACTATCTGAGATTTAATATCAAGCAAAAAAGCAATAGAGATACCTTTGAGTGTGTGTCGCCGCCGGTGAGAAAAGAGAGAGAAGAACGCCGCCGTCGTGTGTGTGTGATCGCCGCCGCCGAGTGTGGAGGGACGAAAGGAGCGCCACCGCTAAGTCACTGTGAGAAGGAAAGAGAGACGGGCGGTGACGGAGAAGGAAGGGGAGGGAACGCCGAGGAAAGAGGAGGTCACTAGAGAAGGGGAGGGAAGGAGAGGTCGATGTCGAGGAAAGGCGGAGGCCGTTGGCGAGTTAGTAGGGGCGGCTATGTTAAAGAGAAAGGGGTTAAGGTTTGTAGAGAGAGAACCAACAAGAATGAGATGTTCAATTAGTGTTTGGTTTGGGAGGATGGGGTGTGTGAAGGAAAGAACAAATCTGGTGTATTTTAGTTGAGAATTACATCTCTCCCATTCTCCCCACATTGGAGGGAAACAAAAATAGAGGATAGAATTGTTTTATATTTTATTTTTCATTTCTCAAAACTAAACAAACAAGATCTACTATCATTTTTTTTGCGCCATATGAAAGAATTGAATATTAAGTCATATATTGATACAACTTGAGAATTCATAAAGAACTGATATGCATAATTTGAGTCTTCTAACTAATAATTTGTCTTCATTTCCTTTTTATCGATTCTCTTCTCTCTACCCAACACAACCCAACGATTTTTTCTTATTTGTTGATACATTCCAGACTAGCAAGTCAACCCGTTTCTCGGTTGGTACATACATATTAGGACATGCAAGTTAAGGTATCATCACCATAAGTCATCGTTATGAATCATCACTTCTAATTTTTCAAAAACTACTTGAGCTACTATCCTGCTTCGACATTGGAAAACAATAAGAACCATTAAAAAAACTTGTAAACAAAAGAATCAAGGTTCAAGCTAACACCATGTATGCGATCATCAAAACTACAAATAATAACTTGTCATTTGCTGTAAACATCATCCTGCAAATGTTAAGCAACATCATTTGGAGTACAAATACACAACACAAGAATCTCTCAAGCAACACAGCTTGATCAACGGACATTGCGGACTTTGTCTTCTTGTCCTAATCCTAGAGCCTTTTGAGCATTTGCGATTCCTTGAGGATCTACAAATAATATGACATTCCAAGTAGTTTAAATAAAAAACATTCTATGAAGTTCGAGGGTAAATTGCACGCAAAAGAAATATATTTTCAGCCGATGTAATATATGGTAAGATAAAACATTCATTTATCAAATGTGAATTTCTGTCATAGGTAACCAGATCCCCGAGTACAGGATCTTAAATGTTGATGTTGGCATAATGTCCCTCATAAAGTTACTAAAACACAGTCCTATTACTATTATAATCAATATGCCTAAAAGTGTGGAGGCATGCAACTCGTACTTACCATAGAACTGTGTGAAGATGCGTGTGAAGAAGCTCAAGTTGCGAGAAACGTTGTATTGCATCGAATAGGGTAAGGGTTTCACAATAGTATCAATGCTGAAGACCCGCTGCAGGAACTGCATTCAAATGGACAAATAATAAGTTCAAGAAAATAGAAGTAAAAATCAGGGGAAAATATAATAATTTAAATGACTAAACTACGAGCAGCTCAATGGTTCATTCTTTCTAAGCAGCACTTTGTTGCTTAAGTGTGTGTGGTTTGAGTAACTAGTCCTTGACTCCTTGAGTAGCCATTTTATCATTTTATGTTTTAAAAAATGTTGAGCCACACTTTATCACGAAAGTGGGGAATAAGTAGACACACACTAGAGCTGGATCATAAGCGGTTCATGTTACAAGGTAAAAATAATTACTTTTGAATCCTGTAAACATATAAGACAAAATATTGACATGATATCCTTTTGTACTATTATCTCTCAAATTAAAGAATCCGAAGCTTCTACTTCGCACAAACCCCCAAGTAAATTCGTCACCCAACACAAACCCTAATGTTATGGCAGAATAACTCTCTTCAATTTCTTCTCGACTAGAGGCTCGAGTCAGCCTTCCAAAATTTACAGATAACATTAACAACCGTTCCGGCGCTCCAATTACCAATTTTCAATCAGTCATTCACTGTTGAGTGTGATGCATCTTCAGCTGGAGTAAGACCCAATTGCATTTTTCATTAATTATTCTCTAGCCGTCTAAAGTCTACTTATGATAGAGAAGTATTGGCTTTGGTGTTAGCTTTGCAAAAGTGGAAGCATTATTTGTTAGGCAGACATTTTCATGTGAGAATTGATCATTGCAGCCTAGAACACCTATTGGCTCAGAGAGTGACCACTATCGAACAACAAAGACTGCTCATGAAGTTATCCCCATTTAAATTCACAATCGTTTATAAACTGGACAGGAGAACCAAGGTGCTGATGCATTTTCAAGGACCTCAACATGCTGAATTTTGGGCTATGGCCTTGCCAGTCCGCATGGACTTTCTAATTTTGCAGAAAGCATTGATGCAGAATCCACATACAAGGGACATTCTGACCAGTATCAAGCAAGATCCCAAAGCTCATCCGAGTTTTTCTTTTACTGACAAGAAGTTGTTATGTCAAACCCGCCTTGATGTAGCACTATGTAAAATTTTTTTGCAGAGTGTCATGATTCCTTGACCGGAGGTCATGCGAGTTATCTCAAAACTCTCAAGCACTTAACTTCAAATTTTTTATGGCCACAAATGAAGAAAGAGGCCAAACTTCATGTGCAGAATTGTTTGACCTGTCAGCGAAACAAGTATGAGACTCTCTCTCTCTCTCTGTCTCTCTGACAAGTCTTCTTCAACCACTTTTCCGAGCCCTGAACGTGTTTGGGAAGATATCTCCCTAGATTTTATTGTTGGATGTCCTCAATCAAGTGGCTATGACACTATTCTGGTTATCGGATCATCTTAGTAAGTATACTCATAGGCATGGCAATGGGGCGGGGCGGGGATCTCGGTTCCCATCCCCATCCCCGCTTCTTAATTCTCTCCCCCGTCCCCGGCCACGTCCCCGGCCACATCCCCGTCGGGGAATGAGTTTCTATTCCCATCCCCGTCCCAATCGGGTGTAACATCCTTAGACTTAAATTATTGTAATCGAGGATATTTACTTTAAGTTTTGTATTTAATATAATCAAGTTGGATTACGTATGACAATTATGTATTCGGAAATTTGATAAGTTGGTTGCTATGTTAAATAATTAAGAAACTTTAGAATTTCGAATTATTAATTAAGTATGATGAAATATAAGTATTAGTGATGATAAAATAAAGATTGAAACATTATTTAATGAAAAGGGACCACTTATGTAAATAACCGAAAGTTATGAATGAAAAGACCTTTGTGTCTTTCATTCTTCATTTGGCAAACCTTTCACCTTCAAAAGCTCTCTCTCTCTCTCTCTCTCTAAATAATCTCCTGGAAATCGAGAAGTGGGAAGAAATTTGTGGAGTAAAAGTCGTTATAACACGATTCAAGTCCGAAACAAGGTAAGAAACTAATTTCTAAGCTTGGGATGTTATTTTGAAGAGAAAAGATGCAAAATTCGGATTTTGATTTGATAAATTTATGGTTGCATGTGTGTTATTCCAGTTGGAAAACATCAATTGAAGTTCATAGAAGCTTCAGAAACAAGAATCGCCTACTGAATCGTCCAAAAAGGTAAGAAATTGGAAGATTTATGAATTTTTGTGTTCTCGAGTCTTTCAACATTTTTGGGTTAAATCTGGACCAATCTAGATGTTATGGATGGGGAAAATGAGTTAGAAACACTCCAATTATGTTAATATAACATTATTATAGATTGCATGTGCTTAAAGTAGAGTTTGGCAAATTTTTTATAAAAACTCGTAAGTTGCGACTTGCAACTTACAAGTCGACTCGGCGAGTCGGTGAGTCGGTTAAGGCGACTCGGCGAGTCGCCAAGAACAACTTGAAGATCAGGAAAAAATTGGTAAGTGTTGAGACCCGAACTCGGATGGGACCCGAACTCGGATGGGTCAATTTCGGGTCATGATTATTTTGGGTTATTTCTCGGGTGCAATCGAAATCCGGCCGAGATCCGGAATTCCGACCTCGACTCGGCGAGTCGGACCAGCTGACTCGGCGAGTCGGCCCCAGTACATGCGAAACTCGGATATGTCTTAAAGGACCAGAATTTCTGGTTTCAAGGTTGCAAAAATCGGCCTAGTCGGCCGATTAATCGGCGACTAGGCGGGACTCGGGATACCGCCGCTACGACTTGGACCAGATCGGACTAATTAGGCGGTGGCAGTGAAAGTCGGTCCTAGGCGGCTTTAGGCGGTCAAAATCGGCCTTGAAATATGGATTCGATGAAGAAGAATAAGGATTAGAGAGAGATGTATGTACCTTGTGATATCCAGAGTGAGACCGAGAGAGCAGCGGCGGCCAGCAAAGAGAGAGCAGGTGACGGCAAAGGTGAGGGAGTAGCGACGGAGAAGGAAAAGGAAGAGCGGAGGGAGGAGGAAGCGTCCGCTCGTGCGACGGAGAGGCAGCAGAGATAGAAAAGGGAAAGGGAGTAGCGGCATTTTTAAAACCCTAAATAAGATTTATATATTTATTTAGTAATTATTTGTTTTTATTAATAAACTAATTAATTAATTAATAGAAAACCTTTTATATTTAATATATATATATATCTATCTATCTATCTATACTATTAAAAGAGTAACTAAATGCCACATGGCAAGCTCTCATTTAATTTGCCACATGGCATCCTCTCATTTAATTTGCCACATGTCGCTATCTCCTTTTGCCACGTCATTTACTGAATTTATTTTTAAATTTTAAAGCAAATCAAATCTATGTAAATCTAATATGGATTAATTTAATAACTAACTAACTAAAATTAAGCAAATTTTATTATTCATATAATTATTATATTATACATATATATATAAATATCAATTTCTAAAGTTAACCCATGTAATACATGGGTAATAACCTAGTAATATATATAACTAATCTAAATCAATTAAATTTAGGTTGTTACCTTAAAATATTTAAATGATTAACCTTGAGTTCTAGTTATAAAATAGTATTAAAATGGGAGAATTTCATATATACCCCTCCACTTTATAATATCATATATACCCAACTTAAAATTTTAATATCATATATATCCCTCCAAAACATCATAATATCATATATATACCCAATTTTAATTATTAATATCACATATATCCCTCTTAAACATCATTAATATCATATATACCCAATTTTTCATTAATTTAATTATTTTTATATAATTTAAAACTCATAATTAATATTGTTTATTAATTAATGACCATTATACCCATACTTATTTCTTCTATAAACTAAATTTCAGAATATCATATTTATCCAACTTAAATTAAAATATCATATCCCTTTTAATAATTTTATATAAATTCTTCATAGAAAAACAAATTAACAATAACAATAAAAAAAATTATATTATGTTTTTCTTGTTTGTAATCAAATCGTATCGTGTTAACAAGTTTTCTTATTTGTTTTTTTCCTGCAGTTTTATATATACAATTAACTGGTTATATCTTACGCTCTTTCTCTTCTTTTTCTTTTTGAATTTTATAGTTGTATTAAATTTTGTTTTTTTTTAATTTAGTATATACTAGTTTATGACCCACGTAATACGTGGATATTTTTAATAATATATTTTAAAATAAAGTAAGAATACTATTATTACTCATCAATGATTGTTTTTAAAAGTTTATTTTTAGTTTAATATATTTTAATTTATATAAATTCAAATTTTAGTTTATATATAATATAATACTTATATATTTTACTACAAATTAATATTTATAGACTAAAAATAATAGAGTTATTTATCTTTTTAAAAAGAACAATTGTATTCATATTTTATTATTTATAGATTAAAAATAACATAATGTATTTATCTTTTTAAAAGTGATAATTATTGTATGTTTCTTTTATTTTTTATAATAGTAAGTTGTATTAATCATTTATGATGATATGTGGAAGTTTATTAACTCATGTGTTACATGAGCATTTAAAAAAACCTTATTATTTTTTGAGAATTTAAACTTATAAACAAATACACAATTGTTATATGCATGTGATAGAAACATATATTTATTTAATCAAAAGTTCAATTCAACTAAAACATTTATAATGTTTATCAACTATATCATTTTGTATAAAATCAATGTAGGATGTCATGAAAACGTTATCCATAAAATTTTAAAACAAACTTAATTTTATTTTTTTAATTATAGGCATGTGAGATTAATTCAATATAAAAAATAAAAAAAACGTGTGCTCAATTTAAATTTAAATGTATTAACATTAAACGCGTCCAAACATAAAATTTAAAAGAAAATAGTTTATCTAATTATTAATACAATAAGATCAATTATTTTTTCTAAATAAGAAAAATTCAAACATGTAATCTAAATCCAGTTTATAAAAAAGTAACATAAACTACTTTTGTAAGAAGTAATAATAATAGAAAATTTTAAGAATAAAAATAGATTCTAAATTTTATAAGTTAGTTTAAATTTTAAAAGTCAGTATTTATGAATGAAAACATAAGAAATATAAGAAGGAAAAATTGTATATAATTTGTCAACATTTTATAATTAATATGTTTTGACTAACAAGTTTATGTTATATTAATAAATAAATATCTCTTTTAAGATATTAATTATACAAAACAAATACAATTATAATATGCATGTATCAAATTTAAAGACAATATATATGTTTTAGTTATTAGTAATCTATTGGTTTAATTGCTTTTAATATAATAAATTGAAATAATTAATGTAAGGAAATAAATTAGGAAAGAAAGATAAAAGGTTATTTATACATTTTTTTAATTAATTAAATTTATTATTAAATAGTTCTAAATTAGGAAAAAGAGCGGGAAAATTAAGAAGGAATATGCTAAGAAAATGACACGTGGCAATGAGATGTTCTCATTTATTATAATATAAAGATTTTGTTTTCTATATACATTAGTTTCTCTTTTTTTTCAAGTTTGCTTTCTTTTATAATTATTGTTTTTTTAGTTTGCTTTTTTTAAATATTTAATCTAGTAACTGAGTTATAACTTGTTATCCAATGTTATTAGTTGTGTATATTTTGTGTTAACGATAACATTATATATATATATATATATATATATATATATATATATATATATATATATATATATATATATATATATATATTAGGGAGTTATATATATTTTTGTAAGGATGCTAGAGAAAGGATACGAGACTTTGAGGGTTCATCGATGAGGATGCCAGAGAACAGAGACAAGATAACTGTGGTTTTGACAATGAGGACGCCTGAGAAGGGAGCAATGGGATTTAGAAAATACATAGGTCATGAGTTTTAATTTTTTGAATTTATGATAATAACAATAATAAGTAAATAAATAAATAAATAGTTTTATACTAAATGAAATATAAAAAGTAAAAAAAGCAAACTAAAAAAACAATAACTATAAAAGAAAGCAAACTTGAAAAGAAAAAGAAACTAATGTATATAGATAACAAAAAAAATATATACTAAATTAAAAAAAATGTAATACAACTACAAATTTCAAAAAGAAAAAGAAAAGAAAGAACATAATATGTAACCATATAATTGTATATAGAAAACTGCAGGAAAAAAAAACAAATAAGAAAACTTAATAAGACGATACAATTGAATTACAGACGAGCAAAAACATAATACAATTTTTTTATTGTTATTGTTAATTTGTTTTTCTATGAAAAATTTATATAGCAAAGTTTAAAAAACATAGATTAAATAAAATTATTAAAGGGGATATGATATTTTAATTTAAGTTGGATAAATATGATATTTTAAAGTTTAGTTCAAAGAAGAAATAAGTAAGGGTATAATGGTCATTAATTAATAAGCAATATGAATTATGAGTATTAAATGATATAAAAATAATTAAATTAATGAATTTGGGTATATATGATATTAATGATATTTAGGAGGGATATATGTGATATTAACAATTAAAATTGGGTATATATATGATATTATGATGTTTTGGAGGGATATATATGACATTAAAATTTTAAGTTGGGTATATATGATATTATGAAAATTTGGAGGGGTATATATGAAATTCTCTCAATTATTATTTAATCGTTTTTAAACTAACCTATATGTATATCTTAGTATTTTTGAACATGTTACATATATAATTCTAAAATTTACATACTAAAAGTTTCAATCCGACTACTCCCCGATTAATCCCCGCCTAGCCGATTAATCGCTAGTCCCCTGCCGGCCGGCCGACTACCGCCTAGCGAGTTCTACAACCTTGTCTGGTTTAATAATCAAACTTTTGGGACATCTTTGGTATTATATTAAGGTATTTAATGATGGGTACTTTGTGTTTAATAACAATATGAACATTGGGATTTTAATATTGAATTTCGGATGGCGAATCAGAAGAGTTAACACTTTGACTTGTGAAAATTAATGAGAATGATTATTAAATAGTCATTGATGGTATGTTTCCTATGAAAATGTAACATGTCCCTTGTGGTGTTGTTTAACACACAGTGGGGTACTTTGCGATTCCGGTTGTAATTCCGAAGAGAAATAATAATTTGAAGTTAATTAGACGCACCCACTGTGAGTACTCATGATTGCATATGCCTACATTTGTTTTATGTTAGTTGTTGCCTGCAGAGGCATGTTGTTTCTATTCGTTTGGCATTCTACCAGTTTGCGTGTAATTTGGTGCACAGAAACAGAAGACTGTCTCTCGGTCATCTACAGAATCTACATGTGGAGCCAATATGGAGAATGGGTAAGGGCTTACCGTTGCCAACATGTAGATTATCGGTACCGTAGTAAGCCTCAGAGTGATCGAAACTAGAAAGGTCCGGTGTAACATGATGATTAGAACCTGTATCCGGAAGCCAGGACGTTGATGAGGTGGCACGGGAGTCTGTGAAATTGGCTAAAGGAGGCTGTCGTGGTCGTATAGTAGCAGGGTCACGGTTAGGGCACTGTGACGGAATATGACCAATTCCACACCTGTTGCATGTACCAAATACTGTATTCTGAGTAGAAGCCCAGCTGAACTGTTCACGAGTACCACCTTGATTCCGGTTGTAGTGATTTCCGCGGCCATGACGGGAGTCACGACCCCGACCCCGAGAGTTACCTGATCGATTGGTGTAGTGGGCTTGTGCAGGCTGAGCAGTAAGCGGTTGAACCTGAAGACCGAGTTGAGATAAAGCTTGCTGGAGAGCGTGAAGTTGTTCTCGAGTTGGAGTGGCGGTGGGAGTCATGGGAGTGCGACTCTGAACAGTGGCCAGGAAGGCCTGAGTTGGGGAAACATCGGGTGTAGACTTCTTGATCATGTAGTCGTGATCGGAAAGTAAACCGTGAAGTTCTGAAAAGGCAACAGGGAACTGACGGCCGATAAGGGTGGATTTTAAGCAGTTGTATTCTTCTCGAAGGCCTGAGATAACCAACATGACTAAATCTTTCTCCTTTGGGGGTTCTCCAATATTGGCTAAGGCAATGAAGTATTCCTGGGCGCGAGTCAAGTAAGCGGTGGTGGTTTCATCAGGGTTATCTGGAGTTTGAGAAGCTGGGTTTTCAGAGTGTATTCCCTAGAAGAGGTGTGAGGGGCATAGGCACGTTCAAGGGACAGCCACAAATCTTGAGAAGTGAGGCCTTGAACATGCTGGAAGGATGCCTCAGAGATGGTAGAAAGAATGAGCATGCGAACGTGAGCATCATTAGAGACCCAGGCAGTGTAATTAGGGTTCAATTGGGGTAGGGGTACTGTGGTACCATCCTTGTCGGATGAGGATGGGGAGGCTATGGTCATCGGAGGGCAAGGTATAGTGCCATCAACATAGCCAAACAAATCGTTGGTGATAAGAAACGGCTGGAGCATTGTTTTCCAGTAGCCATAGTTGGTTGGGGAAAGGGTAAAGCCAAACTTGTGGGAGTTATGAGTCGTTTTCTCAGCTGGGGTGAATGGTATAAGAGAAGTCATGGTGATTTGGTGGGCAATAGGGTGCTGATCGGTGACAGTAATGGGCGATTTCTGGTGTGTGGGTTCTGGTCTGGGGATTTCTGGTTAGAATTTCTGGTTTGATGGTGATTGGCTGTGGGTTAAGGGGTGTGTAGAAAGCTGATTGGCGCTAGGCAGCAGGGTTGCTGGTCGGCGCAGGCTGTGGGGTTCTGGTTTGCAGCGGTTTGGGTGATAAGATAGGCTGGTGGTGTTGTGGTGGCTGGTGGGCAGAAGGACGGCGGCTGCTAGGGTTTGAGGGGATCGCTGGTAGAGCAGTGGGTGGTGGCAGCAGGGGGGATCTGCAGTTTCAGGAGGTGATGGCCGGTGGTGGGGCTGTTGTATGGCAGGGGTGGTGGCCGGTTGCTACTAGGGTTGTGCCTGGTGTATGCCGGCGGCTGCTAGGGTTAGGAATCCTAGGCTCTGATACCAAGTTGAACTCAGTAATTGTTTGTATATTGTTGTGTATAAAACACTGATTACAAGGGTTTATATAGGAGATACATTTACACTCTAAACCCTATAATAGTTGCATTCTAATCCCTCTAATATAAGGAAACATATAATATAAGGAAATACATAATAAGGAAACATATGATAAAAGGAAATACATATGTGTCTAACATGTCTTTAAATAAATAACATATTTACTAAACAAGTTATATGTTTTAAATTTCAGAATATGTCTGGAGATGAATGACACCACAAGAGACGAGGGAAATGATGCTATCAATGATGGCTAAACAAAACGAAATGATTCAGGTTCAATTTCGGGCTCGAGAAGAGGGCAAAGCTAAAAGAAGGGAAGACAAAAGAAAAGAAAAGAGGGAACATGAAGGAATATCTATTGTGGATGATATATATTTCGGAAATAAAGCGGAACATAAAGGCAAGGGCAATGAAAAGATAAAGTATGAAACCATAATCGATGGAAATTATATGGACCATATAACTAAATCATTCAAGGACTTGCAACCACCAACATTTTCTGGATCTTTGAGAATTAAGAAATCGAAAGAATGGATTGCAATTATGGAACAGATTTTTACGAAGGTGAATTGCAAGGATGAGTATAAAGTATATTTGGCTAAGGATCAATTGATTGGACAAGCCAATAAATGGTGGAATTATTGGGAAAAAGAATTGGGATTCGAGTTTATTACTTCATTTAGTTGGGAACAATTCAAATTGTTGTTTTGTCGGCAATATGGTGAGTCTGATATTGTACCTCATGTTGATCATGAAGAAAGAGTTATCTGAAGGATCACAAATTATGGAGGATATGAACATAATGGACCGTATTCAATATCAAGGACAAATAAACGTAATAATGTAAAGATGTGAAAGACACAGTGGAAAGTGTAATCTTTATAAAATACATTGTCGATGTTGCAACCAATTGGGACATGAGGATGATGAATGTTCAAGGAAGGCCGATGCTTGTTATAAATGTGGAAAAGTGGGCCATTTTAGCAGAACTTGCAGACCGCCACCAAGGAATTAGCATGCTCTAACGTCGCATGATGAAATTAAGAATGAAAGTTCAACAAAGGAGATGAAATCCCAGAGACTACTACTGTTATGACTTTTAAACCTTAATTTAGGAACAAAAAGAGTACTCCAAAGTTTCTATATGTAATATCTTATTGAAGTTCTATGATTTTGAAGTTAACATGAATTTGAGTAATATTAAATTTTATTACTAATATAAGTATAATTATGTTTGTGACAGCTGATTCTAGACGATTCTCATAAGTCTAGATTGTCTATTCATCCGGACAGCACGAAGATGTACCGGGATCTGCGAGTTCATTATTGGTGGCCGGGAATGAAGAGGGACGGCAGGGAAGTATGTGGGCGTGTATGACGTGTCTGAGGGTTAAGAGTGAGCATTAGAAGCCGCATGATAGACTTCAGCTGTTAGAGATTCAAGAGTGGAAGTGGTATGATATCACCATGGACTTCATAGTGAGACTTCCGAAGACTGTTTGTGGGAATGATATGATTTGGGTTATTGTCGATCAGCTCACGAAGAGTGCCCATTTCTTAGCTGTTCGCGGGACTATTTCGATGGATCAGTTAGCACGCCTCAATATCAGTGAGATCGTTGCGAGACATGGAGTTCCGAGGTCGATAACGTCTGACTGAGACAGCCGGTTCGTATCGCGATTCTGGCAGACCTTTCAGAGAGAGTTGGGCACCCGAGTCCAGTTGAGTACAGCTCACCATCCTTAGACAGGAAGTCAGACAAAGCAGGAGGATATGCTGCGAGCTTGTGTTATAGATTTTGGGGGTAGCTGGGATCTTCATTTGTTGCTTGTTGAGTTCGCTTATAATATCAGCTACCACGCGTCTATCGGCATGCCTCCGTTTGAGGCTCTGTATGGGCGAAAGTGTCTGACGCATGTATGTTGGGGAGAGTTCGGGGAGCGTCCTATTAGCGGGCCAGAGGTTTTTCAGAAGACTAGCGACAAGGTCGCTATGATTCCGTAGCGGATTAGGACAGCTCAGAGTCGCCAGAAGAGTTACGCGGATCGTCGGATGTCCGAGTTAGAGTTTCAGGTCGGAGACTCCGTGATGCTGAAAGTCTCACCCTGGAAAGGGATTATCCAGTTCCAGAGACGGGGTAAGCTGGGCCCGCGCTATATTGGGCCATTTGAGGTTGTCGAGAGGAACGGGGATCAGGCGTTGCCTCCAGAGTTATCAAAAGTTCATAATGCGTTTCATGTTAGCCATCTTCGCAAGTGCTTGGCCCGTGATGATCAGCGAGTACCCTTATCTGAAATTGAGGTCGATGATAGACTTCAGTATGCTGAGCAGCCTGAGGCAGTGACGGATCGGAAGGTGAAGAAGCTACGCAACAAAGAGGTGGCGATGGTGTTGGTGCAGTGGAAGCACCATAAGGGTACTAGCGCCACATGGGAGCCAGAGTCTGAGATGCGTAGCCGTTATCCCCATCTCTTTGCTTCGAGTTAGATAACTGCACCATAAGGGTACTAGCGCCACATGGGAGCCAGAGTCTGAGATGCGTAGCCGTTATCCCCATCTCTTTGCTTCGAGTTAGATTCTGAGGACAGAATCTTCATAAGGAGGGAGGACTTGTAACATCCCAATTTTAGGACAGGTACGTGGATTATTTTATTGGTGATCATTAATTAAAATGGGGCCCGGTGATATAAATTTGTATTTCGTGGTATCGGGATCGGATTTTGGGTATCGGGCCGGGTTTAGTCCAAAGCGGCAAAGCGTGTATATATATTTATTGAGATCCTTGTTGCTTGTTTTTATTTCCTCCTTCCAAAATCAGAAAGATAAGTGTGTGTGTATGTGTTTTGAGCAGCAGCATCAAACAACAACGATTGAGGTCTAAGGAATTGGGATTGAAACTCCTGAAAGTGATCAACCTCTCCTTTCTAAATTCTAAGTAAGTTTGAGCCCAATTTAAGGATTTGATGTTGTTGCTTGTTGGAAAAGAATTGAAACAGATTTATATATGTTTCTGGATAAATTGGTGGTATTTTGTGGCTGCATATTGATCTGAAATCGAATTGGGGATTTAATCCATGGTCGAGGCAACTGCTTCTGTTCGATCGTGAGCGCGGCCGCAATCCCGTGATCGCGGGCCGCGATGTTCTTGAGGTGATCGTTGGCGGTTCGGGTTGGGCGCGGGTCGCGATGTGAGCGCGGCTGTGATCGGGTCAGCACAACCGCGATCGCGATGGGGCCAGTGCGGCCGCGATCCGAGTGGGATTTAGGGTTAGGGTTTTGGGTCTTGTGAGTCGTGTGTTCGGGTATTTGGGTTTGCGTGAGTTGTTGGGAATTGTGCATAGAGTTGTTGGGTTGAGATTGTGATATTGAGTTGTTATGTTGTGATTCCAATGTCTCGAGTTGTTAGGGTCGGGGACGGGCAGGGAAACGAGACTTGAGTAGTGTGTCTTCAGGGTAGGTGAGTTTGCATGTTTTTCTATGATACTTGTACGATTATTATTTAATACCTGCATGATCTTTTATTGAGCATTTTTATGAGATATTACGAGCTTTTATTGAGATTATATCATGCACGTATTACACTGAGCTATTGTGAACTTTATTTTATACTATGAGATTTGAGACACTTGAGCTATCGAGTTACTAAACCATACGGCTAGGCAGGGGTCGGGTCGCTCCCGATTCCCTTTTGAGTCCTGACGACTGCTTTGTACGGTCTAGAGATTTGGGTACGTGGATTCGTCCACACGAGTTGAGTACCTATCTGAGCTACCTTGTGGGATCTCATATGTCTGTTCAGTAGAGAACGCTGTGAACGTTTTACTATCGAGCTTACTTTTATCTAGTTTTATAATCGTACACTAACACTTGCATCCTCACCAGCTTTAGCTGACCTGTGTGTGTTATTGTGTGTGGTAGTTATATTTTAGGGTTGTTGTGTATACTTCGGATAGTTTGCATTCAGGGAATTCCGTGACTTAGTTCTGTAAATTGATGTTTTAAAATTATCGGGGTTTCCCTGTATGTGCTTTGGGAATAGTTAGGAACTTCTATATTATATTGTTAATGATGTGTTATTTACGTGGCAATTGGGATTAGTTTGAGGGTGTTACAGATATAATAGTTGGAATGGATTGGTTGATCGAGAATGAGGCCCATATAATTTGCAAGAAAAGAATGATAAAATAACTACTCCGGAGGGGCGAGAGATTTGTATATACAGGGATCGGAGAAGCGGGGATCTGTGTTTGTTGACCATTGCTAAGGCCCGAAAGCTGGTTGCTAAGGGTTGTAAGTCTTATTTGGCATATGCTAGATATGCCAAGGCGGAAAAGAAAATTGTGGCTGATGTGCCTGTTGTATCTGAATTCCCGAATGTGCTTTCGAAAGACTTGTCTGGTGTGCCACCTGAAAAACAAGTGATCCCTGGAGCTGCCCTGATAGCTCGTTCTCCGTACCGTCTTGCTCCTACCGAAATGCAAGTGATTGATGAAACCATAGTTACAGGATTCGCTGGATTCCCTGCGAACCGCGAACCATTCGCTTCGTACCGAATCGCGGTACGGAAGCGTACCAGTCGCTATTCGATTCGCTCTTTGGTACGTAGAAGTAGCTTACCTGAGCATGCTTCGGTACGTTATCAGATTCGCGATTGGACCAAACCCAATTGGAGAAAAACGCGATTTTTTTGTACGCGATTCTCGTTCAATTCATTCCATATGAAACGTCACCTCCTCGATTTCCCACGAATCATTGAGTGGGAACGCTTTAGCGGGAACACTGATGATTTTATTGATCTTGAGGAGGCTGAAATTCCCAGCAATGCCAACAACACCAACCGTAACAGTAACATTCTTCTTTCTTTCTGCAATATCTTAATTATTAAGTATTAATATCTTATTTCCCTGTTTTTATAGATTCTTAATTCTTAAAATCTAATTTCCTTGTTAATATAGATTCTTAAATCTTAAAATCTTAATGTTTTTCTTTCTGCCCTGTTCTTTTTCTTTCTGCCATGTTCTTCTTCTTCAATCATTTAGAGTATATATTTTGCTTATTTCTATTCTTGTTTCTGTTTTATTGTTTAGACTTTAGACTTTAGAGTATATATTAGCTTTTCAAAGTTCAAACAATGATAAATGATAAATCAGTATATATTCCTGCAATCTGACTTTGTTTAATGTAATTTCAGTTTATGTATTTTGATTTTTGAATCATTGTTGAACAATTGATGTCTTTTGAGTTTTAAGTTGTGTTTTGAAATTTGAATATTGGATTATCTCCTTCATTATATTATATTATGTCTATAATCTTATATTATATTATATGTAATTATGTATGTGTGTGTATGTAAAGGTACATCATACCGGAGCGAACCGGAATGAGCCTACCCCCCCCCCCCCGGGAACCGAATTTTGGATACCTAGCGAACTAGCGAACCGCGAACCCGTACCGCGTTCCCGTACTGGAGCGTACCGTGAATCATGTGACTATGGATGAAACAACTTCAAGAGTTGTTGGATAAGGGCTTCATTCGACCGAGTTCTTCGCCATAGGGAGCCTCGGTATTCTTTGTGAAAAAAAAAAGGATGCACAATGAGAATGTGCATCGATTATTGTGAACTGAACAAATTAACCATAGAGAATAAGTATCCGCTGCCGAGAATTGATGATTTGTTCGATCAGCTGCATGTGGGGTTAGTTATTTTCAAAGATTGACTTACGTTCGGGGTATCACCAGTTGGAAGTCCGAGAGGAGGACGTACCGAAACCGGCTTTCAGGACTAGTTATGAGCACTACGAGTTTTTGGTTATGCCGTTGGATTAACCAACGCCTCAGCTGCTCTCATGAACCTTATGAACAGGTTTGTAGACCGATGTTGGACAAATCGGTAACTGTAATTATCGATGATATTCTAGTTTATTCTAGGTTTGAAGCTGAGCATGCCATACACCTGAAGGAGTTACTGGGATTATTAAGAAAGGAAAAGTTGTATGCCAAATCCTCAAAGTGTGAGTTTTGATTACAACAGATTTAATGTTTTGAGTATGTGATTTCTGGAGCTGGATTTTGGTGGATCTCGCTAAAAATGGAAACGATTAAAGATTGGGAGTCGCCCCGCACTGCTACAGAAGTAAGAATTTTCTAGGATTGGCAGATTGTAGACAGTTTGACTAATTTAGCATGCTTTATACCAATTCGAGAAAGTTATTCGCTGGAAAGACTAGCACAAATTTGTATAAGTAAGATCATTACTCGACATGGTAGTCGAGAAGCAATTACATCTGATTGAGATAGTTTTTTCACCTCGAACTTTTGGTCTGCCTTACAAGAAGGGTTAGGCACGAGAATCGCAATAAGTACGGCCTATCGTCCGCAAACTGATGATCAAAGTGAAAGGACCATCTTTACACTTGAAGATACGATGCGGTCATGCATTCTGGATCTGGGCGGTAATTGGGCCGATCATACTAAGTTGCAGATTGATGAGAGGCTCCGATATATGGAAGAGCCGGAAAGTGTTTTGGATACCAAAGTGAAGAAGTTAAGGAACAAAGAGATTGAAATGGTACTAATACGTTGGAAGCATCATAAAGAAGCAAACCACACGTAGGAAACAAAGACCGACATGTTGAAGAAGTATCCGCAACTGTTTGAAGCTAAGTAACTTCGAGGACGAAGTTCAATCGTGATGGAGCCCATGCTGTAACATCCTAAGACTTAAATTATTGTAACCGAGAATATTTACTTTAAGTTTTGTATTTAATATAATCAAGTTGGATTACGTATGTCAATTATGTATTCGAAAATTTGAAAAGTTGGTTGCTATGTTAAGTAATTAAGAAATTTTAGAAATTCAAATTATTAATTAAGTATGATGAAATATAAGTATTAGTGATGATAAAATAAAAATTGAAACTTTATTTAATGAAATCAGATAACTGGAGGGACCACTTATGTAAATAACCGAAAGTTATGAATAAAAAGACCTTTGTGTCTTTCATTCTTCATTTGGCAAACCTTTCACCTTCAAAAGCTCTCTCTCTCTCTCTCTAAATAATCTGCTGGAAATCGAGAAGTGGGAAGAAAATTCGTGGATTAAAAGTCGTTATAACACGATTCAAGTCCAAAACAATGTAGAAACTAATTTCTAAGCTTGGGGTGTTATTTTGGAGAGAAAAGATGCAAAATTCGGATTTTGATTTGATAAATTTATGGTTGCATGTGTTTTATTCAAGTTGGAAAACATCAATTGAAGTTCATAGAAGCTTCGGAAACAAGAATCGCACACTCCAAAAAGGTAAGAAATTGGAAGATTTATGAGTTTTTGTGTTCTTGAGTTTTTCACCATTTTTGGGTTAAATCTTGATGTTATGGATGGGGAAAATGAGTTAGAATCACTCAAATTATGTTCATATAAAATTATTACAGATTGCATGTGCTTAAAATAAAGTTTGACAATTTTTTGATAAAAACCCGTAAGTTGCGACTTGCAACCTGCAAGTCGACTCGGTGAGTCGCCAAGAACAACTTGAAGATCGAGAAAAAATTGCTTAGTGTTGAGATCCGAACCCGGATGGGACCCGAACTCGAATGGGTCAAGTTCGGGTCAAGATTATTTTGGGTTATTTCTCGGGTGCCATCGAAATCCGACAGAGATCCAAATTCGGACCTCGACTCGGCAAGTCGGACCAGCTGAATCGGCGAGTCGTCCCAAGTAATGCGAAACTCGGATTTGTTTTAAATGACCCGAATTTCTGGTTTAATAATCAAACTTTTGGGATATCTTTGGTATCATATTAAGGTATTTAATGATGGGTTCTGTGTGTTTAATAACAATATGAACCTTGGGATTTTAAAAATAAATTTCAGATGGCGAATTCGAAGAGTTAACACTTTGACTTGTGAAAATTAATGAGAATGATTATTAAATAGTCATTGATGGTATGTTTCCTATGAAAATGTAACAGGTCTCTTGTGGTGTTGTTTAACACACAGTGGGGTACTTTGCGATTCTGGTGTAATTCTGAAGAGAAATAATAAGTTGAAGTTAATTAAACGCACCCACTGTGAGTACTCATGATTGCATATGTCTACATTTGTTTTATGTTAGCTGTTGCCTGCTGAGGCATGTTGTTTCTATTCGTTTGCCATTCTACTAACTTGCACGTAATTAGGTACACACGTTGTGCATCAACTTGATGGGGTTGCGGGCCGCTGTTACTCTGGTGTTACTGAGGCTATACGACCTGGAGCAGAGATCACTCTGAGGTCCCGAAGAGCAGTGTAACATCCCCGATGATAAATTCGCCTAAGATGGTTGGTTTATGTCGAGCATTGGCTCGATGGAACTGCGGCTAAGTTCCGTACTTCGTGTACGAAGGGAGTATACGACATGTGTCGCCGGCGTTACTCTTGTGTGGCTGCATAAAGACTTGTACAATGTGTAATCTCTGTACTCACTAAGCTTTGCTTACCCCTCAGTTGTCTACATTTTTCAGGAAAAGGGAAATCTGTTGCCGGACCTTCTAGTTAGGTCATATTTTGAAGTCTTGGAAGAATTCTCTACAGCTCAATTGGTAACTGACATATGGAAACAACGTTGTAATATTTGGGATGGTTTGTAATAATTATTGAGTATGTAGAGATTAGACTGGAACCTTGTAGCACCGTAGGGTGTTTGACTTTTATTTTTAACTATGTACTTTTAATTTTCCTGTAATGTACTAACTATTCAGATCATTAATGTATCATGTGTTGTGATTAATCCTGGGTGAAGTAATGGTGGTTATTATGGCAAGGGTGTCACATCGGGGATCGAGGATCGCCGTCGGGGAATCGGATTTTTCAAGTTCCTAAAGATTATTTAAGTTTAAACTATAAATAGTAATTTAGTAGAAATATATATGTAAATAAACTTTAAATCAAATTAATTCAAACATATTTGAGTTATTTACATATAAAATGTATAATTTATAATAAACCCTAAAACAAAGAAATGTATGTAAAAGATTTATTAAACCAATAAAATAAAATAAAAATAATAATATTTTAAACTATAGAAAAGTCATATACAATCATATTTAATTTATCATATAAAATGTAATGAATAATTTATATGTAAAGTTAACTATATATAATAATCTATATTGAAAAAACATAATTTATAACCGGTGTCGGGGATTAAAGTGTCTCCCATCCCCGCCTCATCCCATTATTATAAATCGGGGATTCCTCGTCCTCATCCCCATCTTCGGTCAACTCGGGGATTCCCCGGTCAAATCAGGGTCGATTTACACGTTCCCCGTCGGGAATGGGTTTTTTGTTGGATGTCCTCAATCAAGCGGCTATGACACTATTCTGGTTATCGTGGATCATCTTAGTAAGTATACTCATTTCGTTCCACTAGCTCACCCCTTTACAGCTAATTCAATAGCAGCAGCATTTTGCAAAGAGATTGTTCGGCTGCAAGGTATTCCTCGCTCCATTATCTCAAATAGGGATACCATTTTCCTAAGCAATTTCTGGCAAGAGGTATTTCAACTTGTATCATCCGCAATCGGATGGTAAAACCAAAGTTGTGAATCGTTGCCTTAAAGCTTACTTGAGGTGTTCTGCTCACGAACGTCCTTCAACTTGGAGCAATATTTTAGCTTGGCATGAATACTCCTTCAACCCCGGGTTTCACACTTCTACCTCATTGACGCCTTTCAAAATCCTATATCGTCGGGACCCTCCAGCTCTCCATCCATCCATACATGGTGAGACTCACAATTCTGAATTAGAAGATCAATTGGTAACTCGAGATGACATGCTGAAACTCTAACGAGAAATTCTTCTCGAAGCACAATCTCACAAGAAGGCTCAAGGACGTGAATTATCATTTGAGGTTAGAGATTGGTCGTTCTTAGAATTCAACCATTTCAAAGGTTTCCGTCCAGAAGATGGCAGGAAAAGCTTTCCCCTCATTTCTTTGGGCCTTATACAGTTATTCGTCGAGTGAGACCAGTTGCCTGAGTTAGCCCTACCAGATGACTGCAAAGTCCATCCAATTTTCCAAAGTAACCTAGAACGGGGATCGTTCCGGTCTCAAAAATTCGGTATGGAAGGGGGTAGGCTCATTTTGGATCGCTTCGGTACAATGTACCCCTACAAGGTGCCATACTTCCAAAAAAAAAAATATTACTCTATCTAACATTTATTAATATTATCCCATAATCAATTAATGTTTCACTGTGCACTTTACCCATTACTCCGTTTACACTTTCAATTAACTCACAGTGGGCCCTTAAAACTTCACTCACACTTCATTTCTAGTTCCATATAATTTCCAGATTCCAAAACAAAAGTAGGTTGTATATCCTATAAATCTCCATCGATTAATTTTGATTTTGGGAAAAGAAGGATCCATTGAAGCAGTCGTTATCTATTGATGAATTCCTAGATGCCAGAGTTGTCGACTGGATACAAAAGCAATTGGCCTTTCAATTTGGGCTTTCCAGAACTCGGTTTCTGGCGAATACCAAAATTGGGTAGTTCGTCGTTCCAAATCAATCGGTCGACGAACAAACCATTCCAAATTCCAAAATCAATCTTTCGTTCCATTCTCCAATTAAAAAATCCTATCCAACGGTTTATGGAACGGTGTTTATATCAATTGGAATCAAAAACCATCGATTCCAATATCGATATTGGAAACCTAATGGGATCGTCCAATCTTGCTAGCAATTTGCGATCCCAATCGTTCCTGGAACGATTCTGTACCGCCTTTCGGAACGAGCGATCCTGGTAACTATCCTCAGATCTGCTCATGGTCAGTCTCCAGCCAACCCCCCCCCCCCCCCCCCCCCCTAACTGCATTACCGATCTCTTCTGATTGGGAACAAGTCTTGGGTCTATAAAAAATTTTAGAACACTGTTGGATCATGCAGTCCAACACTCCAGTTTTAGAACTACTGGTGCAATGGCAATGACGTCCTATTGTAGAGGCCACTTGGGAAAATTATGACTTGCTCGCTGGAGAGTTTCCTTCTTTTCGCCTTGAGGACAAGTCAAGTTTTCAGGGAGGGAGTAATGATAAGGTCAAACCTCTCCTGAAACAATTTAGAAAGGAAAAATGTGACCTGCTGCTTATTGGATTAAAAAAAAAGAGTTTAAGTCACTCTTAATGGATTGGGATAAGGCCTATGGATCAGGATAAGGTTGAAGCACTCCCCTCTATTCCTTTAATTTTTCATGTCTTTATATTTACTCATTGAGTTTTTGTGAAGATACAATTTTGATTATATTATATTATTGGAGTTTTGTCCTCTCTACGACTACTGAATTTATTGGAGTCTTTTGTTCTGACTTTTCAATTGTCTATAATAAATAATTCTATTATTGTACTCTACCCTACAGGTTTCTATCAAAATCTACCAACTTGGCCACACATTCCTATCCTTGGATAGATGGTTTAACCAATCTATGGGTTTGCAGGGTATTCATGGGACTACAAGTTCTCCTACCAGGTCAAAAAAGTTGACTTGTGGGATTTCACTCGTTATGAATAACAAAAACTCCCTGTTTCTACATCTCCTTAGCCTTACGGCTTAGGTAGCTTGAAAGAAGAGGACCCGTACACTCTCTCAATACACCCTTTTTGGCCCTTTATCCAGCATAGGCTTCGTAGGCAGGAAGTACCCTCTAAGATTTAATGCAAGTCACGAAATCTAAAAGGAAATAGAGCCTACCCATCTAGCTTTTCAATAATTCATATTAATATCTTCCACGATCCTCAACACAATACATGAACATCTTATAGTTAGTTTTATCCAATAACAATTGTACCAAGTTAATACAACAAAATACTACTCATTTACTTACTAAAATTCAATGTAGACATTCTAAAATCAAAGTTACTTTGAACTAAAAGCAAAACATAATTCAACAAGCACAAAAGGAATACAATGCAATTGGAAATACATGTAATTTGATAGATAAATCAAATAAACAACTTAGACCAATAATTGTAAGATTTTACAAGTGACATGCATGAAATCCCTTCCACTTCAAAGGAGAGTCGTATACAGTTCTTATTTATGTAAAAAAACAATTAGAATAGGCAATATGTTAACGGCTTATGGCCACCTTTATTCATAAATAAACTAGATATAATAGTTGCCGAGGGCCGGCCACCTTTAGGAAATCAAAAAGCACTAGACAATACAAATACAATTGGCAATAAGACAATTAGAATAGGCAATAAGTAAAATAGGCATCAACAAATTACCACACAAAAATACTCGATGTGTATATTCTTAAAGAACACCACATAACACATTGTCTATCATAAATTCAAAACAATTTTGCTTAATGGCATGCACAACGCCACAACATACAAAAAAATTGTTATTTGATATGAATAGGTAATTTCACTTTTAAAGAAGATTATCAAGGAAAGGTAATAACTAAATGATATTCATAATGTTGGGAAGAAAACAAAGGATGGACAGAATAAGACCAGCCACTAAAGAAGAAAACAAAACTAGAATTTCACTAATGGGAGAAAATCGGAGACACTCTTTAGCTAACAAAAGGAGACAACATTCAGAGTTGCAACGATGATTTCAAGTTTCTAGTTCATCAACCATACATACTTGGTGTGAGTTTGGCTCACGGAATGAAATTTGAAGGAACTGGAATTCAAATTCAAGCATATTAGTGTGTTTGGAACTTTGAAGTACAAAGAGAAAGAATTATAATTTAATTCAATTCCATAAAAATCCATGATTTGGAAATTTTGCATTTTTAGCCATAAAGGAATGTAGATTCCAACACTTCACAACCCAAACCTCAAGCTAACACTCAACATCATGCCCTACCCTACCTCATCAAACACACTAAGGATTGGATTTTAGATACCAATTCCTTGAAATTTCATTTGGCTACCCTAACGCCCCAATAATCTCTAACCCATCTCACTGTCCTTACTCAATTAGGGTTTAATTTGGGTTGATTTAGGATGGCAAGAGGGCATTTCTTTATACTCAATTTACTGTAACTTTTTTTTTAGTAATTTTAGGTTTAGGAAGATAAACTAAGCCTAACATTGTGACCTAAATAAGGCATCACATCATGAAGATATTATGAGGCAAATACCACACTTCAAGGCTTTTCAATGCCAATATAACAAATATGATGCACCACCAAGGCATTGGTGGAGAAACTATGTAACTATGTTAAAATCTTTTAAAAACCATATCAATATTTGCACAATGAAGGACAAAGTGTAACACTATTGTGAGGTGGTGATTATCCATGCAAACTTTATATTTACAAAATACTAACTTTGACTTTTAATAACAATGCTTATACTTGATTTTTTTGTTTTCCAATCAAAGCTACCCACAACCAGAATCCACTTTCACTTCAAGAAATTCAGACCCGTATATCAAACTCATAATCGACCATAGGGGCATTTGAGATTACCTAATGAAAATAGCGTATGAGTTTCATAAACTAACAAGTGAATAAGTAATGGTAACAAAACCTGTTGTTGAAGATAGTGATTGGATTTGCTTAATAGTCCTCAACTAAATAAGCAAATAAGCAGTATTTTCTGTGATATACTTACTTGATAAACAGGTAACTTGACCAAAAACACATTTTTGGGCAATAATAAAGGCCGTTGAGGGTATAATTTAAAATGTTGATTTAAGAGAGATAAAAACCAGTTGCATTTAAAAAGTGGGGATGCTATTAACAACTTATGGTCTTGAGAGTATGCAAATCAAAAAGAACATTAAGTGCTTATTATTCATGTTTACCCCAAATACTCGTTTTAGTTCTTTTTTGAGTTTTGAAATTTTAACCAAGTATATTATAAGAAATGCCAAACACCCATAATTGCTTTTAGCAATCGCAACTGTAAAATGTGTATATCATGATATTAATAGAACAATTACAACACAAACAATCAAAGTATCCCTCTCCAAGTTTAAACACAAGTCAAGAAAAATCATAATAATCAAATGTAAATAAAACATTTACAATACAAACAATTAAATAATCACTCTCTAAGTTCAAACATAACTCAAGAAATATAATCAAATGCAAGCAGATGGAACTACAAATACACGTAGAAAAACGCAAGCAATTGAAGAAACAAGGAGGATGTGGGTTCTGTTCACCTGATAATTGCGCTGGAAACTGTAACGGAGTTCAGGATCGATTTCAGTGAGCGAATCATCTTCATCGGCAGCAAGGTCCTTGGACTTCTTCTTGCCTGGAACGTGCATAGTAGGGGTACTGCCTGGCTGTGCGGTGACTTTGAGCTTGGCGTCTTTGAATTTGTCTCGTTGATCGTCTCCTCCGGCTCGCCATGGCGCTGATGCTAACAATTCTTTCTTCGTCTTACCCATCCTCTCCAAAACCCTCGTCAAAAATCCAATCACTGTGTTTCTTTGGATAACAATAAGGAGTGGTGTGGATTTTTTTACATGAAAACATCCTCGAGTTTCAAAGGGTTGTTAAAAAAATGAGATTTTTTTTGGGTTAATTTCATACATGCCCTTGTTAAAATATAAAATATCATATTTATCCAACCAAACTTACAAATATCATATATGTCCTTTCTAACCTATCAAAACTAGTTTATGACCCACGTATACGTGGATATTTTTAATTAAATTTATTTATATAAAACGTATATGAATAAAGATAAAAACATATAAAAATAATAATTGTGTTTATTTTTTTATTACTTACAGATTAAAAAATAGAGTATATTTATTATTTTTAAAAATATTAAATTGTATTTATCTTTTATATTTTATAAGTTGTAATTATCTTTTTGGTGAACGTAGAGGTGACACGTGACATTTAATGTTTTCATTTATTATACATAATAATAATAATTTACACAACTAATTCAAAGTTTTATCATATTCACAATTGAAGTTTTATTAATTAAAACTTTAAATCTTGTTAGCAAAATAGTTAACAAAAAATTTTAACTTTATTTACTACTTCTACATTTAAATCCAAATTTTTATATTTGAATTTAACTATGATCATTAAAGATAATAATGACACATATTTATTTTAGGTAAATATTAATTTAATATTAATTCATGAAAAAATTAAAATCAAAATTTAATGTAATATAATGTAATTAAGTTATGGTAGTAAATTTGGAAAATGAATTAAAACAATGGCATAGGTATAATTATTGATTTTAATTAAGGGTATAAGAGACATTTCATAAATAATTATGAGTTGTCATTGATCTGGACATAGTTAAATGACTATTATACCCCCTTTTAAGTCTAATATACAAATATCATATATGTCCTTCCTAATACATACAAATATCATATTTATCCAACTAACCATTTTGGCTAATTTTTAAATCATTTTAGCATATACACTCCATAGAACTCAAAGAAACTTATGGCAAAATGTAAATGAATCTGTAAAATTATATGTCATTTTATAACCATTTGGCGGATCATTTTAAATAACGTTTAATATTCAAAAATAACTTCTTTATATATCATTTCATAACCAAATGGCTTCTTTAATGAATAACAAAACACAAAATTTTGTACTCGTTGATGAGAAAAACCATACAAAACAATAAGAAAATATAATCAATCGACATCATTTTTTAAAGAACAATGATTTAACCAACATAATTATATAGAAAACTCTCTCCCCAAATGATTTTCGTTAACTTCTTTCACATAGATCATGATACTTCAGAGCTATCACCAGACCGATTATGCTTTCCACGTCTCCTGAAACAAACAAACATTATAACATTGTATAAGTATTTATATCTTATCTTAAACAAATTAAAATCAATACTCAATAATTGAGTAACCTTTTAGACGTTGATGTTTCATTTGGATCAAAATCCTGAGATGCTGGATTCTTACAAGTCTTCTCACGATGTCCATACTGACCACATCGCGGACACTTGTGTCTTCTTTTAGTCTCATCTGACGGTTTGATTCTATTTTTTTTTTTTGTCGTCCAGTCGGACGCTTGATAAGTGGCGGATATATTTTCTCCCCAGTCTTTTTATTCCAATGATCCATTCCGGGCAATGGAGCGATTTCAGCTGCATATGCTTCTTTGTATTTCTCTATAGTAAAAAAAGGATCAACATATTTGACCCAATCAACATCTCTTGTAAAAGAAATGAAAGCCGCTGCATGTACACATGGTAGACCTTTAACTTGCCACACTCAACAACTACATTTTCTTTCGCCTAAGTGCACTTCCCAATGTCTACTCTTTCACTTCACCTAGGCTTGATCGTCACTGCTTCTACAAACTTCATATTCACCCAAATTCTACTTGCAAAACGGAAAAAGAAATATTAAAGGTATAAAATGTATCTAATCTAAGGTAAATATATATGTACGTAATTTGAACTATAATAAAATGTACTTGCCTTAGAGATGCTACTGAGATGATTCCTAGCCATGGGAACCAATGTGACATTCCATTTTTTGACCATCCTCCTTTTCTTATTAAACCGTTTCATAATCTTTTCTCTAATGGCATTTAGGAGATCGAGAACAGGTTGATAACGCAAAGCACCAATCCAAGAATTAAATGTTTCCGAAATATTATTGGTGATGTAATCGCACTTGGAAGTTGTGCCAAACTTGCTTCTACTCCATATTTTCTTGTGGTTGTTATTTAGAAACATAATGGCATCTTTACTCAACTCACCAATCTCATTTAATAATCTATCATGCTCGATAAGACGGTAGGTTTTTGCCGCACCCCATAGTTTCTTGTTGAAGAATTCACCACGAAAATGTTTCTTGAAATTGCTATACAAATGTCGTACACATTCTCTATGTTCAACATTAGGATAAACATTCATCATGGCTACTTCCAATCCTTTTTGCATGTCTGATGAGATAACAAGACCATGTGGTGTCCCAATTGATTTTCTAAGTGACTCCAGAAACCATGTCCATGATTTTGTATTTTCTGATTCAAGTACACAATAGGTTATTGGGAATATGGAATTGTTACCGTCAACACCAGTGGCAGCTGCTAGTACTCCATTGAACTTTCCCTTTAACTGACAAGCATCAAGAGCAATATAAGGACGACAACCAAGAAGAAATCCTCTTGAGCAAGCTGCTAGACAAATAAAAAAACGTTTGAAATGTTTCTTGTCACCAATTATGTCAAAATCAATTTCCACAACGCTTCCTTGGTTTCTATTCAATAGTTCTTCTCTAAATTCGTCCATCTTCATGAAAGAGTCTTCCCATTTCCCATACATATCATAAAAGCTTGTTCTTTCCCTCTAAAGACTTTTAGGTATGGTACCTCAACATTGTAAATCCTCATTATCCATTTTTGAGACGTCCTTGTTAAATTAATGATATAATTGTAATCTCCAGGATCGACTAACAACCCAATGAGTATCATAATAATTGAAATTGAATACTTAAATTAGAATTAAGCACACTAAAGCAATAGAATACATGTCTACAGTGATAAAAGTCTAACTATTACATCAACATAATTGTTTTAGAAGTAATGAATCCCAGCCCAAAGCTATTACATTCAAGTACCAATAGCTTCTATAGTCTCCGGGATATTGATTTGATATGCTTAAGATGAAGGTCCCGCTACACTCTTGCCTTTGCCTGTAAACAATGTGAGTCAACAGTAAGCTAAATGCTTAGTGAGATAACAGATTATGCATACAACAAATATTTCTTTACAAACAATGCTTAACCATGGGCAGTGTAAGCCCCATGTATGTGAATATCGGCAGTGTAAGCCTCAGTGTATGTGTGACACCCTTGCCACAACAACCACCAATTACAATACACCCAGGATTAATCATCAACATGCAATAACATAATGATCTGATAACCTAAATTAAGTGCGGAAGCATTAAAACATAAATAAAGTAGTGCAAAAAGTGTTAAACACCCTACGGTGCTATAAGGTACCAAGTCTAAGTCTACACACTCATACATTTATTACAATCATCCAGAATATATTACAACATTGTCCAAATCACAATTACCGATCAAATAGTGCCGAGTCTCCCAAATCTTCTAAACGACCTAACTAGAAGGTCCAGCAGTAGACTTCCCTTTTCCTGTAAAATAAAAATCAACAACTGGGGAATAAGCGGATGCTTAGTGAATACAGAGATTATGCATTTTATAAATTTTTATGAAGCCCAAGGATAACACAGATGACCAACATCGGATATCCTCTTCGTACACAAAGTACGGACCAGAGCCGCAGCCCCTTCGAGCTCAAAGCTCGGCATTTAAACATACCATCTGAGACAAACGTACGATCGGGGATGACATACTGCCTACCGGGCCTAGGAGGGATCAGCTCCAGGTCATATAGCACAGTAACATCAGAGTAATCGATGCGACCCACCGGTCCATCACTAGATGCACAACAACCGAAAGGACATGCAACAAGTAAGAATGTGCATCTAAATCTACGCAAGTTAGTAGAATTCCAAACAATCAATGAAACAACAGGTCTCAGCAGGCAAAGCTTACATAAAACAAATATAAACATGCGAAATCTACTGTACTCACAGTGGGTGCGTAATTTTATCTTTTAACCGATATTATTTCTCTTCGGGCTTTCAACCGGATCCTCCAAGTACCCCACTGTGGGTTAAACAACACCACAAGGGACCTGTTATATCAATTACAACAATTTCCTCATATCATTAACCGTTTAACTCATAAAAATCAAGTCTCGTAAGTTTTGCAACGTTTTCCCCCATTTCGGGTCTACATCCAAATTTGAACTATAATTAAGTTTGAAACCCATTTCAAGTTCCTATATTGCCCCTTTTTAATAATTCTTGCCATTCTATGTGTTGTTTATAAGTTCCATTCAAAATACACAAGTTTAGAGAGTATATTTCTCAATTTTAGGCATTAAACTTGAATTTAATGGGTTAGATTCGAAACTATGCATCAGATTCGAATCATATGTATCAGATTCGAACCCTTAGCACAGATTCGAACCCCTTGGTCATCAGATTCGAATAACCCCTCGAATCTAAGGGTAGATTCGAACCCTTCATTCGAGTCTAGGGGTAGATTCGAAGCCCTCCCTTAGAATCTAATGGTACACACTCGAATCTAGCACCAAACTCGAGTTTGTTCTTGTATTTCGACTCTGATCTTGACCCATTCGAGTCTGATCATCATTTCAACTTAAATCCTTCATTTCTAAGGCAAAAATCACTAATATATCATGTATAATACCTAGATTCGATTCGACTATGCATATACTTTCATATTCCAGCAATATTTCAATCAAAAACAAGCTTAAATATGCATAAAATGATAGATTCGAGATTCTTGTTCTTCAAAACCGAAACCATAACTTAAAAAGGATCGATTCTTACCTCAATTCGCACGAAATCTGAAATCCGTTTGTAGATTACTGTTGTACTCCTCGATACCTTTCCGATGACGTATAATTCTCGAAAATCCGACGGTCGGTTTGTGATTTATTTTAGAGAGATGTAGAGAGAAAATTTCTAGAGAGATAGAGTAGAGAGAGAGTGTAAACTAAAAAATGAAGCCTATTGCCCTTTATATACTACTTTCGTCATTTTGCACATTTCATCACCCGACTTAACCGGTTCCATAAAATACCGATTTAATCTTAAATTTATCATAAATAACTTTTAAATTCATAATAATCCACAAAATTGATTCTGAGTTCAATTTTCTTAAAAATAACAACAAACTTTGCTAAATATCCAAATACATAATAATCACCCAAATTCAACCTTAAATATAAATTTTCCACTTAATTAGTCAAAATACATCAAAATTAATTCCGTGGATGTTACAGCATGGGCTCCACCACGCTCAACTTCGTCCTCGAAGTTACTCGGACTCAAACAGTTTCGGATATTTTCTTAACATTTCTGACTTAGTTTCCCATGTATGATTTGCTCCTTTATGATGCTTCCAACGTACAAGCACCATTTCTATCTCCTTACTTCTCAATTTCTTCATCTTAGTATCTAACACACACTCCGGCTCTTCAACATATCGGAGCCTTTCATCAACCTGCAGTTCAGTATGGTCGGCCCAATCCTCGTTACTAGAAGTAAATGACTTTCGAAGATTTCCAATGTGAAACACCGGATGTATGCCCGACATCTCTTCAGGCAATTCCAAACGATATGACTGATTTCCTACTTTTTCGGTTATCTTAAATGGTCCGACGAATCTCGGAGCCAACTTTCCCCTTTTAACAAAACGAGTAACACCCCTCATGGGTGATACTTTCAAGTAGACCCAGTCATTCACTTCAAAATTGATCGGCTTGTGCCTCCGATCATAGTAACTTTTCTGACGATCCTGGGCCGCCTTCATGTTCTGCCTAATCAACTGTATCTTCTCGTTTGTTTCCTGAAGCAAGGCCGGCCCAGCGATTGGTGTTTCACCCGTTTCTCTCCAACATGTAGGAGTCCTACATTTCCTTCCATACAAAGCCTCGAACGGAGCTTTCTTGATCGTAGCGTGGTAACTGTTGTTATACGAAAATTCTATGAGTGGCAGATGATCGTCCCAATTGCCACCGAGATCTAACACACACGATCTCATCATGTCTTCAAGCGTTAAGATGGTCCGCTCACTCTGGCCATCAGTTTGCGGGCGGTAAGCTGTACTCATTGCTATCCTTGTCCCTAACCCTTCTTGCAAAGCCGACCAAAAATTTGAAGTAAACCGGCTGTCCCGGTCCGATACTATGGACTTAGGCACTCCATGCCTAGAAACAATCTCGTTCATGTAAATTTGAGCTAATTTCTCCAACGAATAACTTTCACGAATCGGTATGAAGTGAGCCGACTTTGTTAACCGATCCACGATTACCCAAACCGCATCATGCTGTCGCTTAGTCTTCGGCAGTTTCGTAACAAAATCCATAGTAATGTGCTCCCACTTCCATTCCGGAATGGGAAGCGGTTGCAGACTGCCATAAGGTTGTTGATGCTCAGCCTTTACTAACCGGCAAGTCCTACATCGTTCAACATACTGACCGATATCCTTCTTCAATCCCGGCCACCAAAAGTCTGCCTTTAAGTCGTTGTACATCTTTGTGCTCCCGGGATGTACAGAAAACTTAGATTGATGTGCCTCCTCAACGATCACATTTCTCATACCACCATATTTCGGCACCCAAATTCTTCCGTACACACCTTTCAAACCCGTTTCACTTGTTTCCATATTCTTCATTTGCACCCTTATATCCTCAGCACTAACATTCTCGTCTTTCAAGGCTTCCTCCTGAGCGGCCTTGACATCATCTATAATAGTAGACGTTAACATGGTAGAAGTCATCATATAGCAGCAATCCTTAGCATACGCTTTCCGACTCAAGGCATCGGCTACTACATTAGCCTTTCCGGGGTGATAAAGAATTTCACAATCGTAATCTTTTATTAGTTCCATTGATCGTCTCTGCCTCATATTGAGTTCCTTCTGGCTAAAAATGTACTTTAAACTCTTATGGTCCGTGTATAATTGGCACTTAGTCCCGTAGAGATAATGCCTCCATAACTTTAATGCGAATGTTACTGCAGTCAACTCGAGATCATGAGTTGAGTAGTTCTTCTCATGCTGCTTCAACTGCCTTGAAGCATATGCAATTACTTTCCCCCGCTGCATCAGTACAGCGCCTAACCCTAACCTCGAAGCATCGGTATACACCACAAAGTCATCATTGCCCTCAGGTAAGGCAAGTATCGGCGCTTCACTCAAAGTTTTCTTCAAAACATCAAACGCCTCTTGCTGCACGGTCTCCCAAACAAAAGGCGCATTCTTCTTCGTTAATGCCGTCAGCGGAACTGCAATCTTTGAAAAGTCCTTTATAAACCTCCTATAATATCCCGCCAACCCAAGAAAACTCCTGATTTCCGTAGCTGATTGTGGCGGTTCCCAATTTCTTATAGCCTCAACTTTAGCTGGATCAACCGAAATCCCAGCTCCAGATATAACATGTCCTAGAAACTGTATCTGTTGTAGCCAAAACTCGCACTTTGAGAACTTGGCGTACAACCTTTCTTTTCTTAACAACTCCAACAGTTCTCTCAGATGTTCAGCATGTTCTGCTTCAGACTTAGAATATACCAGTATATCATCAATAAACACTATCACCGACTTATCCAACATCGGTCTACAAACCCTATTCATCAAGTCCATAAAGACAGCTGGGGCGTTAGTTAATCCGAAAGGCATTACCAGGAACTCGTAATGTCCATACCGAGTCCTGAATGCTGTCTTTGGCACATCTTCCTCTCGAACCTTCAATTGATGATATCCCGATCTCAGATCAATCTTAGAAAATACACAAGCGCCATGTAACTGATCAAACAAGTCGTCTATCCTCGGCAGAGGATACTTGTTCTTAATAGTCAACTTATTCAGCTCCCGGTAATCTATGCACATCCTCATCGTGCCATCTTTCTTCTTTACAAACAGTACCGGAGCTCCCCATGGCGATGAACTCGGCCGAATGAAGCCCTTGTCCAACAACTCCTGAAGTTGTGTCATCATTTCTTTCATCTCGGTTGGGGCAAGTCGATAAGGAGAACGAGCTACCGGTGCAGCTCCGGGGATCAGATCAATTCGAAACTCAACTTGTCTCTCAGGTGGCACGCCAGACAAGTCTTCCGGAAACACATCCGGGAATTGTGAAACAACCGGCACATCGGCCAAAGTTCTCTTCTCTGCCTTAGCATCAATCGCATATGCTAAGTATGCATCACATCCCTTTGCAACAAGCTTTCGAGCTTTTGCAATAGTCAGCAAACACAGATCCCCGCTTCTCCTATCCCCATATATACATATCTCACGCCCCTCCGGGGTAGTTATCTTTATCATTCGGCTCTTACACACTATGTGGGCTTCATTCTCGATCAACCAGTCCATCCCGACTATGACATCAAACTCACTGAATTCTATCGGTATCAAGTCCAAATTGAAGACTACATCTTCAATTACTAACGTGCAGTTACGGTAGACATGATCTACTTTTACTAGAGTGTTGCTAGCAGTTTCTATATCAAGAACAGCAGATAATCTAGATAGTGGCATGGCAATTCTTTGTGCAAACATAGTAGAAACAAACGACCTATTGGCACCCGAATCAAATAAAACTCGTGCAGGCATAGAATTAACTATGAACGTACCCGTGACGACCTCCGGATTTTCCCTTGCCTCCTCTGCAGTTATCTGGAAAGCACGAGCAGGTGCCCTTTGAGACTGACCCCGGCGGTTAACTGAACCACCACTCGAACCTCCAGACGAGCGTGTTGATGATGGGACAGCAGCCGTTGGAGCATTCTTTCTACAATTCCTGCTATAGTGACCCCACACCCCACACTTATAGCAAGCATCACCCTTCCTTGGGCAGTCATTCTGAAAATGTCCCAGCTCCCCACAGCAAAAACAAGCACGTCCGTTAGGGCATTTGCCAAAATGCTCCAGGTGACATTTGTTGCAGTATTGTGGTTCGGTGTTGATAGAGTATGCACGAGCACGACCGCGATCAGAAGAACCAGATGGTCGGCGAAAAGACTGCTGTGACGAGTATTGTGAAGACCGGGAAGATCCCGAGTATCCTCCCTCCCTTTGGCGCTTCGGCGGTGACGGCTGTGTCGGATTGGTGGAAGCAGCAGCAGACCCAACAGAGTAGCCTGACATAATCAAAATCTGCTCTACATTTCTGGCAGCCTCAAGTAAGCCAGCAAATGTAGGGTAACGAACATTGCTCATGACCCTCCTAATCTCAATGTCAAGACCAGCCTCGAACCTGGTCACTTTCCTTTCTTCGGTGTCCACCTGATGAGGTGCGAACAGACTTAACCTCGTGAACTCCACAGCATATTGGGACACCGTCTTCGTCCCCTGTACCAGCGCCATAAACCTTGCCTCTAATCTCCGACGCTCATCAATCGGACAGTATTGCTGAGTGAATAAGTCCTTGAACTCAGCCCAAGTCATAACCGAAACTTTCTCTAATGTCAAAGCGTTCACCATGGCATTCCACCACATGATTGCATCATTCGTGAACATAGCAGTTGCATAACGAACCATGTCCTTCTCAGCACAGTCGCTGATTCGGAATGTTCGCTCAGTTGCTGTTATCCATTCCAGTGCAGCAACAGCATCCCCTAAACCGTTAAACTCTACAGCTCCATTTCCTTTAAAATCCTTAAACCGACAACCCCTGGGCTTATTAGATGACCCAGTGTTGTCATCTTGTTCCTCATTAATTCCTTCTCTTTCTTTTTCTTTGTTCTTCCTTTTATCTTCCCTTCGCTTAGTTTCGGCCTCATCTCGAGCCCGAAACTGCTCTTGAATCATCTCTCTTTGCTCAGCCATCATGGCTAGCATCATTTCTCTCGTCTCTTCAGGTGTCATTCCTCCTCCAGACATGTTCTGAAATACGAAACATATAACTTATTTAGCAACATGTCATAAATTTAAAGACACCATTCATTTGTCCCGTATGATAGTCAATTTCTTATAATTACTAGATCATAACCTATCTTAGTTCAGATCATTACTTAGCATCACTACATATCATCACCTAATGTTTGAGATCAAGACCTCACGGACACTTGAATCTCAAACAACTGCTCTGATACCATCTCGTGTGACACCCTTGCCACAACAACCACCAATTACAATACACCCAGGATTAATCATCAACATGCAATAACATAATGATCTGATAACCTAAATTTAGGTGCGGAAGCATTAAAAACATAAATAAGTAGTGCAACAAGTGTTAAACACCCTACGGTGCTATAAGGTACCAAGTCTAAGTCTACACACCCATACATTTATTACAATCATCCAGAATATAATACAACATTGTCCCACAACATAATTACCAATTAAATAGCAGATATCTTCCAAATCTTCCAAATCGACCTAACTAGAAGGTCCAGCAGTAGATTTCCCCTTTCCTGTAAAAATACAACAACTAAAACGTAAGCGAATGCTTAGTGAATACATAGATTGCGCATATTATAAATCTTTATGAAGCCCAAGAGTAACCCCGACGACAAACGTCGTATACTCTCTTCGTACACCAAGTACGGACCAGAGCCGCAGCCCCTTCGAGCCCAAAGCTCGGCATTTACACATACCATCTGAGACAAACGTACGATCGGGGATGACATACTGCCTACCGGACCTGGAGGGATCAGCTCCAGCGTCATATAGCACAGTAACATCAGAGTTATCGATGCGACCCACCGGTCCATCACTAGATGCACAACAATCGAACGGACATGCAACAAGAAAGAATGTGCATCTAAATCTACGCAAGTTAGTAGAATTCCAACCAAACAAATGAAACAACAGGTCTCAGCAGGCAAAGCTTAACATAAAACAGATATAATCATGCGAAATCTACTGTACTCACAGTGGGTGCGTAATTATCTTTAACCAATTTTATTTCTCTTCGGGCTTTCAACCGGATTCCACCAAGTACCCCACTGTGGGTTAAACAACACCACAAGGGACCTGTTATATCAATTACAACATTACAGCGTATCATTAACCGTTTAACTCCATAATAATCAAGTTTCGTAAGTTTGACGATATTTTCCTCATTTCAGGTACATGACCAAATTTATACCATAACTAAGTTTGAACCCATTTCAAGTTCATATATTGACCTTTATATAACTCATGACATTTTATGTGTTGTTTATGAGTTTCATTCAAAATACACAAGCCTAGAAAGTAGTATTCTCAATTTTAGGCATTAAACTCGAATTTTAATGGGTTAGATTCGAAATTAATCATCAGATTCGAACCCTACCATCAGATTCGAACCCTTCTTCGAATCTATCATCAGATTCGAACTGGCCTTCGAGTCTATCATCAGATTCGAACCCCTCCCTTAGAATCTGATGGTACACCTTCGAATCTAGCACCAAACTCGAGTCTGTTCTTACATTTCGACTCTGTTCATGACATATTCGAGTCTGTTCATCATTTCAACTTAAATCCTTCATTTCTAAGGCCTAAAATCAGTGTTATATCATGTATGATGCATATATTCGATTCTACTATGCATATAGTATCATAATCCAGCAACATTTCAAGCAAAACAAACTTAAATTTGCATAAAATGATAGATTCGAATTCTTAGTTACTTTAAAACCGAAACCATAAACTAAAAAGGTTCGATTCTTACCTCAATTCGCACGAAATCTGAAATCCGTTTGTAGATTACTGTTGTACTCCTCGATACCTTTCCGATGACGTATAATTCTCGAAAATCCGACGGTCGGTTTGTGATTTATCTTAGAGAGATGTAGAGAGAAAATTTCTAGAGAGATAGAGTAGAGAGAGAGTGTAAACTAGAAAATGAAGCCTATTGCCCTTTATATACTACTTTCGTCATTTTGCACATTTCATCACCCGACTTAACCGGTTTCATAAAATACCGATTTAATCTTAAATTTATCATAAATAACTTTTAAATTCATAATAATCCACAAAATTGATTCTGAGTTCAATTTTCTTAAAAATAACAACAAACTTTGCTAAATATCCAAATACATAATAATCATCCAAATTCAACTTTAAATATAAATTTTCCACTTAATTAGTCAAAATACATCAGATTGAATCCGTGGATGTTACAGTTGCCTTCAGCGCCCCTCACCGAAACCCCCAAAAGAGTTATCTATCAATCTTCAATGATCTCCTCCCTTTTTAAAACAAAAATCCGGCTACCCCTCTTTTTTTAATTAAAAAAAAAATAAATTTAACAAAACCCTAATGGACTAATATAATAGATTATGGACTTTGGCCCGTTAGGTATTGGACTTTGGAAAGCTCAAATCTTTAACTTTATTTGGACCTGTTTGCAAACTCTTATATTTTTCACTTTAAGCTCAAATAATCATCTCATTATCTTGTGTTGTACACAATTAAACCTGCAGATAAAAAATGACAAGAAAATGAACTTTTAGCATCAAAACTTGTATGTTTAAGCGCATAAAAGGAATGATATTGTTGAATAATATATGAATAAATAACACAATATCAAGTGGCTGGTGGTTTTTAGGGTTTAAAGATAGGAGAGGTAAACTTTTATTTTTTTCCGAAAATACCTATAACAACCTAAGTTTTTGATCTAGTCTTAAATTCAGTATTTGAACTGATAATGTAATATTATTACATTATTTGAATTATAATTTAATTAAGTTATGAAATATTTAATTAAATTATATAAATATTTAAATTATGATTTAATAAATTATTAAAGATAATTAAATAAAAGAGATATAAGATACAAAAGTAAAAGTTGGTTAAGTAGCAAATATAACTAGATGAAGTATATAAACGAGATTTATGATTCATTTAATCACTTTTACTCTCTCTACTCTCTCTCTCTCTCTCTCTCTCTCTCTCTCTTTTCTCTCTTTACTCTCTCTACTTCTCTCTAATTTATCTCCCAAACCGACCGTCCGATTATCGAGTTCTATACGTCAACGGAAAGATCTCGGAGAGTACTACAAGAATCTGCTATTACATGTTCGATTTCGTACGAATTTGAGGTAAGAATCGACATCTTTAGCTTTTATATTTTCGGTTTTAAGAATAAATTCGAATTTGACTATTTTGTGTGATTAAAGTTAATTTAGCTTGAGTTTTAACTAGAATATGTATAATATAATCAAACCTAGGCTTAATACTTAACATATTCGTGATTTTAGCCGTAGAAATGCATGATTTAAAGCTATAAAATATGAACAAATTCGAGATGTCAAGAACAAACTCGAAATGCATGGAACAAACTCAATTTTTGTAGTTAAATTCGAATATATGTTCGAAATTGTCCATTAAATTCGAAATATATGATTCAAATTTATTTAATTCGAATGAAGGTTGGAGTTTGAACATTAAATTCGAATTTGGCTTGAATTTAGTCAAGGTTCTCGAAATTAGTATATATATTCGAATAATGGTTTGAGTTTAGCCAAGGATTTCTAATTTAATATATATATTCGAAAGGTAGCATTCGAATTTAACCCTTATTCAACTTTAACCATATATATTCGAATATAATGATTCGAATTTAGTCACATAATTCGAATTTGATGCATTCAATTCATTCACATATTCGAATTTATGTAATAAACTCGAAACTCACTCCCTAAATTCGAATATATTGAATAAAACACTTGGACAACGCATAAAATAACAAAATAGTTAGCAAAATGATATATATATATATATATATATATATATATATATATATATATATGTATATATATATATATATATATATATATATATATATATATATATATATATATATATATATATATATATATATATATATATATATATATATATATATATATATATATATATATATATATATAGATGTTAAAATATATATATTGAACCTTTGAGAATTTAATGAAACCAGAATATGAATGAAAGAATGATTTTTGAAAAAACAAGTTATCAGAAATAGATAAAATAAAGACTTTAAAGATAAAAGATGATGATATTGACATGATTTGACATGATAATTCTGGACATGTTCAGTGAAATTCTGAACATAGATACAAAGATTTAAAGATTTAAAAGCGGGTCAAAGACTTGAATTGACAGAGAACAGATTGACAAAGATAAAATCCTGAGATAACTCAGGTTGCAGATTTTACATCTGTTTGATAAAGACCCAGATCTGTGAGTTATAGATATTCAAATTTAACATGCTTGAATTTCCGGTTGAGACATATTGTTGATGCTAGATTGACTTGACATTCATATTATCAGCTGGATTGTGACCTGTGCACACCATGGTTCGGTGTTGCCCAGTGGATCATGATAGCATTTGACTTATCACTTCATATGATATTGCATTTACAGTTTATTTCTGACATTGTTTTGAGATTATTGCTATCATGACTTGATTATGTATGCTTCATCATTGCATATACTTGACATATTGATTCAGCTTGATTAGCCTTGTCGGTCTATTGTTCTAGACCTGGCTATTTCACCAGTTCTATTGAACTTGGTAATGACAACCGATGTTTCGCCACGTTGATTTACTGGTAGCTAGCCTAGTATGTGGCTGATCCTCACGATTTAAGCGTGAGCGTGGCTTGAGCATCATCCGACTCTATGACTTCTATGTCTCAATCATGAGGGCTGTAGCGGCAGCCAAGACATATCATGCTAGACTTATGATGATCCGCTTGACCTTGCATGTTAATTTGAAAATCTATTTACTCACTAAGCATTGCTTACGGTTGTTACATTAACATTTTTAGAGGAAAAGATAAAGGAAAGACACCTGCCGGACCTAGTACTTAGGTCTTACAAGATCAAGACAGGAGTTCTCATAGACCTCTACTCAGCAAACCCCTCTTTGGTACTAATTGGATGATGATTAAATGGTGGTCTGGGCAGATTTATCTTGATTATATGATGACTTGAATTAGATTAGACTTGTGCCCTTTATAAGTTTAATTTAAAAACTTAATCTGTATTAAACTTAAATCCAAATATGTTTGTGCATGTAATTTAATATTTCGCACTTAATTACTCTATCTTAGTTTGATTGATATCGTATTGCATAATGTGGGACCTAGACTCGTGAGGGGTGGTCTTCACAGGATGGTATCAGAGCCCATAGTTTGAGTGAATCAAGTATTATGTGAGTAATACTTGGTCTCAAACTGAAGCAATACATATGTATCAATCATCTAGGTGGTTTGAACTGAGATAGGATGTACAGACTGTTAGGATGGGAAAAGGGTACATAGATCTAAGTCTATAAACTGATAGTTAAATGATTTTAATTTTCAGTTAAGATGTCAGGATCAGGATCAGGTGATATTCCCAACAACATGACTCCCCAACAAATGTTTGAAATGATGCAACAGTTATTAGCCCAACATTCTGAACAACAAAATAAGATTATGCAAGAACAGTTTCAGGCCAGAGATGAGGCCGAAGCTAAAAGACGTGATGATAAAAAGAATAAGCGAAAAGAAAAACAAGTCCAGAATGATGAAACTGATTCTGATAACTCGAACCCTGAAACCCAAGTTGCACAGCCAAAAGGTTGTAAATTTAAAGATTTCAAAGCAAGCGAAGCCCTGAACTTTGAGGGTATAGTAAATCTAATTCAGGCGATGGATTGGATCAGCCATACTGAAGAGATCTTTAGAATCTTGGACTGCTTAGATTCAAAGAAAGTGAGCTATGCTTCTGCGTTGTTCGTCGGCGCTGCCCGTGCATGGTGGAAGACTCAAAGAAGCATTTATGGCGAGGAAGTAATACAAACTTTAGAGTGGGAACAGTTTTTAGACATGTTCAACGCAAAGTATTGTCCGGTCGACCAGCAAGACAAGATGGAAGTACAACTGATGCAGTTGACTCAAGGAACCAAAACTGTTGATGAATACGAACATGAATTTTCACGGCTTTGTGGCTACTCTTCGTATCAAGTAGCTACTGAGGAACGAAAGATGAATCGATTTCGCGTAGGGCTTAATCCAAGATACCGACATCCGATGAGTGCAATAAAGTATAATAGTTATTTGGAAATGGTAGAAGCGGCCAGACAGATCGAGAGAGGATACCTAGAGTATGGCGATCAGCTCTATGCTCCATCAGCAAACCAGACATGTCCATCTCCCCCAAAGAAATAGAGATTCGGCAGATTCTTCAGACCAAACAAATCTCAGTCCCAGCAACCTCAGCAATCTCAGCAATCCCAACCGAAAGCTCAACCCTACTCGCTTACGAATGAACCCCGATTTTGTAAAAGATGCAGAAAATCACACATGGGATTGTGCAATCCAGACGACGTCACTTGTTTTGCGTGCAATAGAATTGGTCACAGCAGTGAAGAGTGTCCACAACGAGGACTCGGATGTGCGAAATGTGGGAAACGAGGACACTTCATGTATCAGTGTCGCAGCGGGCAACGAGTTCATTCACAGTCGTCAGCTGGAGGGTCTACAATAAAGATCTCAGCTGCAACTCCAACAGCAAGAACCCGTACATTTCATATAACAACCGAGGAAGCGAGAGAAACCCCTGACGTAGTTACCGGTACGTTCATGCTTAACTCAATCCCTGCTCGCGTATTATTTGATTCTGGCGCTAGTCGTTCCTTTATATCGACTTCTTTCGCACAAAGATTATTCAAATCTCCATCGAAGCTTCCCGTGATACTTGATATTGAGACAACCAGTAACAACTATGTTATGGCTGATTCTGTTTATCGAAACTGTACTCTACTTGTTGACAACATCGTATTCAACCTCGACCTTATCCCGATTCCGTTGAAAGAGTTCGACGTCATCATCGGCATGGACTGGCTAATGAATAACGAGGCTACGATCGTCTGCAATCGGCGAATCATCAGAATTAAGTCTTCAGACGGCCGAATATTGGAAATCAAAGGCGAGAAGCGAAACGGTGCTCACTGCTTCATTTCTGTTGAAAAAGCGTATAAGTATTTATCTAAGGGTCACGAATCTTACATATGCTATGTCTCATCTGAATCTAACTCTGAAGCCCAAAAGAAATCCTTATCTAATATTTTAATCGTCTGTGAGTTTCCAGACGTATTTCCTAACAATATTTCTGGAGTGCCACCAGAACGTCAAGTCGAATTCGACATTGACTTGGTTCCTGGTGCGGCTCCCATTGCCAAAGCTCCCTACAGACTTGCACCTGCAGAAATGCAGGAAATGTCAAAGCAGTTGCAAGAGCTGTTAGAAAAGGGATTTATCCGACCGAGTTCATCTCCGTGGGGTGCACCTGTCTTGTTTGTTAAAAAGAATGACGGAACTCTCAGAATGTGCATCGATTACCGCGAGGTAAACAAAGTCACTATTAAGAATAAGTATCCTCTGCCCAGAATTGATGATTTATTCGATCAGCTACAAGGAGCCAACTATTTTTCTAAAATCGATCTTCGTTCTGGGTATCATCAATTGGAGGTAAAAGATGAGGATATTCCGAAGACAACTTTTCGAACAAGATACGGTCATTACGAATTTCTCGTGATGCCGTTCGGTTTAACAAATGCACCAACGGTGTTCATGGATCTCATGAATCGCGTGTGCAGACCGATGCTGGATAAGTCAGTGATCGTATTCGTAGACGATATTCTGATTTACTCCAAAACGGAGGCTGATCATTCTATTCATCTGCGACAATTGCTAGAGTTATTGAGAAAGGAAAGACTCTATGGAAAATTTTCTAAGTGCGAATTCTGGCTCAGACAGGTACAACTTTATATTGTCTTGAGTCATTCCTAAGCGTTCTTTGATTGAAACAAAACTTGAAATTTCACTCTGATTTTTTTCTAGATTCAATTCCTTGGCCATGTCATATCTGGCGAAGGCATTTCAGTTGATCCGTCTAAAGTCGAGGCCGTTCAAAAATGGCAAACGCCTCGCAATGCCTCTGAGATCCGAAGTTTCCTTGGATTGGCCGGTTACTATCGGCGATTCATAAAGGACTTCTCGAAGATTGTTGTGCCGCTTACGATGCTAACATGAAAGAATACACCTTTCGTATGGGCGGATAAACAGCAAGAGGCATTTGAAACTTTGAAACAGAAGTTAATTCAAGAGCCGATCCTAGCCTTACCAGAAGCCAATGATGATTTTGTCGTTTACAGCGACGCATCTAGTACTGGCTTAGGATGTGTTCTGATGCAAAGGGGAAAAGTAATTGCCTACGCTTCAAGGCAATTGAAGGATTACGAGAAAAGTGCACCAACTCATGATCTTGAGTTGGCTGCCGTTACCTTTGCACTGAAAATCTGGCGGCATTACCTCTATGGGACTCGGTGTCAGCTCTACACCGACCATAAGAGTCTCAAATATCTCTTTACTCAAAAGGATCTGAATATGAAACAGCGTCGGTCCTTGGAGCTCATCAAGGACTATGATTGTGAGTACCTATATCATCCCGGCAAAGCTAATGTTGTCGCAGATGCTTTGAGTAGGAAAGTATATCCGGAAAAGTGTTGCTATGCCCTGACTCCTGTTGTATTCTCTTCCGATCTTATTGGAGACATCAGATCTGCTCAAGCCGAAGCGTTGAAAGAAGAAAATATAAGTGCTGAAAATCTCAAAGGGTAGTTACAGTTTTTATCTATGAATCATTTGGGACTACAATGTCTCAAGGGAAACCGAATACGGATTCCTAAATATGGTTCAATCCGCAACACTCTTCTATCAGAAGCCCATCAGTCCAAGTTATCCATTCATCCCGGCAGCTCAAAGATGTACTTTGATCTGAAAGCTGATTACTGGTGGCCATGAATGAAGAAAGACATTGGTCGATATGTTGAAAGCTGCATAATATGTCAGATGGTTATGGCAGAACATCAGAAACCTTTCGGGGATATGCAACCATTGCCAGTTCCTGAATGGAAGTGGGAGCATATAACCATGGACTTCATCACGAAACTGCCAAAGACCAAGAGACAGCACGACTCCATCTGGGTAGTCGTGGACCGATTAACGAAGTCAGCTCACTTCATACCGATGAAAGAGACGTATTCTCTTGATAGATTAACACAGATGTACATTACCGAAATAATTTCTCGTCACGGTGTGCCAAAGTCTATCGTATCTGATCGTGATAGTCGTTTCACATCTAGATTCTGGCAAGCTCTACAAGACGGGATGGGTACTCGGATCTCTATGAGTACTGCTTATCATCCTAATGTAGATGGCAGAGTGAGCGTACTATCCTTACTCTTGAAGATATGCTTCGTGCCTGTGTTCTTGATCTGGGTGGTAACTGGGATGACCACTTGCCGTTGGTCGAATTCTCATACAATAACAGTTATCATTCAACGATCAAGATGGCTCCTTTTGAAGCTCTATACGGAAGAAAATGCAGAACTCCCACCTGTTGGCATGAAACAGGTGAATCGCCTATAGCGGGACCTGCCCTTCTACAGTTGACTCATGAGAAGATTCAACTTGTTAGAAGGAACATCCTTGAAGCTCAAAGCAGGCAGAAGTCATATTATGATAATCGACACAGATCAATAAGCTTTGCGGTTAACGATTGGGTGATGCTGAAAGTATCCCCAATGAAGAACGTGGTAAGATTCATTAAGCGAAACAAGCTAGCTCCGAGATTTATTGGTCCGTTCAAGATTGTCGAAAAGATAGGAAATCAATCTTATCGTCTTGAACTGCCAGCGGACTTATCTGGAATACATCCTGTATTCCATGTCAGTCATCTGAGAAAGAGCTTAGCCTACGAAAGAGAATTTCAAATACCTCACGTTAACTTGCAAATTGATGAAAAGCTTAGAGTGGTTGAAGAGCCAGAACGTATTCTGGACTCGAAGACCAAGAAGCTTAGAAATAAAGATATACTGATGGTGCTCGTCAAGTGGAAATACCACAAAGGTTCGCATCAGTCTTGGGAATCTGAAGATGTCATGAAAGCAACATATCCCAGTCTGTTCGAACATAGCTAACTTCGGGGACGAAGTTTGTGCGTGGTGGAGCCCATTCTGTAACAACCTAACTTTTTGATCTAGTCTAAAATTCAGTATTTGAACCGATAATGTAATATTATTACATTATTTGAATTATAATTTAATTAAGTTATGAAATATTTAATTAAATTATATAAATATTTAAATTATGATTTAATAAATTATTAAAGATAATTAAATAAAAGAGATATAAGATACAAAAGTGATAGTGGGTTAAGTAGCAAATATAACTAGATGAAGTATATAAACGAGATTTATGATTCATTTAATCACTTTTACTCTCTCTCTCTCTCTCTCTCTCTCTCTCTCTCTCTCTCTCTATTTTCTCTCTCTACTTCTCTCTAATTTATCTCCCAAACCGACCGGCCGATTATCGAGTTCTATACGTCAACGGAAAGATCTCGGAGAGTACTACAAGAATCTGCTATTACATGTTTGATTTCGTACGAATTTGAGGTAAGAATCGACATCTTTAGCTTTTATGTTTTTGGTTTTAAGAATAAATTCGAATTTGACTATTATGTGTGATTAAAGTTAATTTAGCTTGAGTTTTAACTAGAATATGTATAATATAATCAAACCTAGGCTTAATACTTAACATATTCATGATTTTAGCCGTAAAAATGTATGATTTAAAGCTATAAAATATGAACAAATTCGAGATGTCAAGAACAAGCTCGAAATGCATGGAACAAACTCAATTTTTGTAGTTAAATTCGTATATATGATCGAAATTGTCCATTAAATTCGAAATATATGATTCGAATTTATTAAATTCGAATGAAGGTTGGAGTTTGAACATTAAATTCGAATTTGGCTTGAATTTAGTCAAGGTTCTCGAATTTAGTATATATATTCGAATAATGGTTTGAGTTTAGCCCAGGATTTCTAATTTAATATATATATTCGAAAGGTAGCATTCGAATTTAACCCTTATTCAACTTTAACCATATATATACGAATATAATGATTCGAATTTAGTCACATAATTCAATTTTATGCATTCAATTCATTCATATATTCGAATTTATGTAATAAACTCGAAACCCACTCCTTAAATTCGAATATATTGAACAAAACACTTGGACAACGCATAAAATAACAAAATAGTTAGCAAAATGATATATATATATATATATATATATATATATATATATATATATATATATATATATATATATTAAAATATATATATTGAACCTTTAAGAATTTAATGAAACCAGAATATGAATGAAAGAATGATTTATGAATAAACAAGTTATCAGAATCAGATAAAATAAAGACTTTAAAGATAAAAGATGATGATATTGACATGATTTGACATGATAATTCTAGACAGGTTCAGTGAAATTCTGAACATAGATACAAAGATTAAAAGATTTAAAAGCGGGTCAAAGACTTGAATTGACAGAGAACAGATTGACAAAGATAAAATCATGAGATAACCTAGGTGGCAGATTTTACATCTGTTTGATAAAGACCCAGATCTGTGAGTTATAGATATTCAGATTTAACATGCTTGAATTTCCGGTTGAGACATATTGTTGATGCTAGATTGACTTGACATTCATATTATCAGCTGGATTGTGACATGTGCACACCATGGTTCGGTGTTGCCCAGTGGATCATGATAACTATTTGACTTATCACTTCATATGATATTGCATTTACAGTTCATTTCTGTCATTGTTTTGAGATTATTGCTATCATGACTTGATTACGTATGCTACATCATTGCATATACTTGACATATTGATTCAGGTTGATTAGCCTTGTCGGTCTATTGTTCTAGACCTGGCTATTTCACCAGTTCTATTGAACTTAGTAATGACCTCCGATGTTCCGCCACGTTGATTTACTGGTAGCTAGCCCAGTATGTGGCTGATCCCCACGATTTAAGCGTGAGCGTGGCTTGAGCAATATCCGACTCTATGACTTCTATGTCTCAATCATGAGGGCTGTAGCAGCAACCAAGACATATCACGCTAGACTTATGATGATCCGCTTGACCTTGCATGTTAATTTGAAAATCTATTTACTCACTAAGCATTGCTTACGGTTGCTACATTAACATTTTTACAGGAAAAGATAAAGGAAAGTCACCTGCCGGACCTAGTACTTAGGTCTTACAAGATCAAGACAGGAGTTCTCATAGACCTCTACTCAGCAAACCCCTCTTTAGTACTAATTGGATGATGATTAAATGGTGGTCTGGGCAGATTTATCTTGATTATATGATGACTTGAATTAGATTAGACTTGTGCCATTTATAAGTTTAATTTAAAAACTTATTCTGTATTAAACTTAAATCCTAATATGTTTGTGCATGTAATTTAATATTCCACACTTAATTACTCTATCTTAGTTTGATTGATATCGTATTGCATGATGTGGGATCTAGACTCGTGAGAACTGCCCCCTGAGGGGTGGTCTTCACAATTCCATTAGGTTTTACATATCTAGTTATAACAATGTTTCACGTAATAAGAAATTTCCATCACAATAAAGATCCAAAATTTATAAACCAAAGGCTAATGCTTCTCGAGATCCTGGAAATCATTTTTACCGATGGATGAATGGCTAACCATTGGTCAACAATTTGTCGCACAACACCACATCTTTACAAACTCTATCAAGAGTTTTTTAAAGTAAAAGAAAAATAAACAAATTTTACTGATCTCCCTGATGATTCAGTACATGAACTAAATGCTTCATATTTCTTTGATGATTTGGATATTTAATTAACTACGTTTCATTTTTCCTAAGCTATGCTTTATTTCTCATATTATGTATTGCAGTTTTTCAATAATAATATGGATATGGATATATATATATATATATATATATAATATATATATATATATATATATATATATATATATATATATATATATATATATATATATATATATATATATATATATATATATATATATATATATATATATATATATATATATATATATATATATATATATATATATATATATATATATATATAATCATATTCATGATGGAAAGAAAAGAAAAAAAATAGATTAAAATTTTTTAATATAATGAACATTATCATCACCATCATCATCATCCAACCTTTTTCATGTATATATACATATAAAACCCTATTTTGATCACCACAAACACACACATACATTGTTGAATCTGAGTTTTTGGGCTGGAAAATTAAAGTTGGATCAAACACTTTCATCATCTTCATCATCATCAAATCAACACAACCATTGTTAAGCTTTTGAGGTAACAATCAAAACTTCATTCTCATTCCCGTATGAAATTTCAAGAGATGTTAGAATTATTGAAATGATCATAAATATTGTCTACAAAACTAACAATGAATACCCAACAACCTCTAATATGATTATCTTCATCATGTTCATGATTTGAAAGCTTCAAATGATCAACCATGGTGGTTTAAGTGGGTATTGTGACTAAATTCGAAAATCTATATAAAAAAACTCAAGAAATCATATTAGAAGGTCATTTGGGGTTTTATATCAGATTTGAAGCTATAATGTTTGAGTTCCAAAAATTTTGGGGTTGATTTATTTTGATGAAATCTGAGAAATAAAGAGTTAGTAAAGGAGTTTAAAGATTTATACGTGAGTAATATATGATTTCAGGTCGGAAAATGGGTCTGGTCGGCGCTGGAAGCCGGCGGCCCGCCGCACCTGTTTTGGTGCTCACCGGCGCTGCTTTCCTCTTCTTTTTTTTATCTGGGTTTACCATCGAGAGGGAGAGGAGATTAGGGTTTTGTGGGTGTTGTGTGGACGATCGGCCAGCACCGGAAACTTCCTTGACCGGCGCTGCCTTCCTCTTCTCCTCTCTGTTTGTGTGTACCGAGAAGGACAAAAAAAATACAGACCCTTTCATCTTTTTTAATTTAATTTATTTCTTCTCCTATTCTGTTGTCTTCTCCGAGAAGGAAAGTCATAGACCTCATTTTGATCTTTTTTTTATATTTCTTTTCTTTTCTTTGCTAAATCAATGGGTTATAAAATTGGTTTTGGGTTTATAAAATTAATTGATTGCTGAATTTTGTTCTTTTCTTTTCTTTTGACTTCACCGAGACAGAAGGGAGAATGAAAAAAATTTTGTTTCTTTTAATTTTATTTGGGCTAAAGTAGGTTAAAATTGTTGGGTTTTTCTCAATTTATAATTTGTTTGTAGTTTAAATTTTGATTGGACTTAATGTTAGATATGGGCATTGGGCTTAATTAAGTTTAACTAATCAAGTTGGGCTGATCATTAAACTTACATGGACTAAGTATTTAATTAAACTAAGTGATCCAATTATTTATATAGACTATGCTCATTTGGTTGGGCTATTATATGCACAAATAAATTGGGTATGGCCTCATTTGTTATCCACCAAGAGGCTCTTAAAAACCTGTGAAGTCTAAAGTTCAGATCTATAATAAATTAAGTTTGTTTGTTTTGGTTCAGACTTAAGAGGTTGAAACCTCTGAATATTCCTCTGAATTTTAAGAGGATGAGAGTTGTCTTAATTAAAATTAAGAGGCTCTTAATTTCAGATGTTTAGACCTCCTCTTAATTTCAGACGTGGTTTTCAGACTTCAGACATTTAACCTCTTAAAAAACAAACACCACCTATATTAAAAAGGGAATTGTAATTTAATGACCCATTTAATTAATTTAATAAATCAATTTGGACTTAAAAATTATTATTTGGTTGAACTTTTCATTAAATTGAAAAAGAATCTAAGTCAATCAAAATAAATGCTCTATATGTAAAATAATTTAGTTGATGAATTATTCATGCGACCTCAATTAATAATTTTATAATTGTTGGCGGAATAAAATAAAGTTATATTATAACTTAAATTAAATTTAATAACGGACCTAGTAAAAATCTATAGTTAAGAATCATGATAAATAGGCAATGTACTTCGTAATCAGGATTCTAGTGATTTGATCGAGACGAGTAACCATCAATGGTGGTATAGCTAATATTGATTAGTCGCTTGGCGAGTACGGATTGCAAGCACTGTAAGTAATTGATTTAATTTCATGAATGATCATTTATAATGTGTTTGTACTGGTTATCTGTTTCAATTTTTTTAGCATGCTTATCCATTGCACTGCCATATTGCCTTAGATATCTGCTATTCATTTCATTACCATGAGTTGTTACATGATAACCCTTATTTCCCGGTATGTATACTGTGTATTTATGTGATGATTGCATGCCTGTGTGGCTGCATGATATTTTTATACGCTGTAAGTCGGGAGTGCCGCAAGCTGTGTTACTGTGTATGCATTGCTGGGAAGGCCGGATACTACACAGACAACCTATTCGTGGACGCACTACTGGGAAGGTCGGGTGCTACACATGTTGACTTTGTGCTGATACTTGTATCATTCATGTTATTCATGTTTATTTGTGCTATTAAATCTGTTAGTCGCTAGGCGACGGCTTACCCCGGTTGTGGGGGCAATGTTTCAGGTTTAGCTGATAAGGGGAAAGCACCAGCTTCAGGGTCAAGAGTTTGAGGACTCGTGGTATCAGATAGACTTCCGCTCAATTTGTAATTATTAATGAATTTATAATGGGGATGGGTAGACCCCTAGACTTTCAATTTGGTTGTAATAACTACATTTAAATTCTAGCGTACTCTGATGGTTGTTGTTTGAACTTAGAAAGCTTTATTTTATTACTTCGAGGTTTATGTTGTAGATTTTAGTAAAAGCGCCGCGTTATTAGAACGAGGCGTTTCAATATCAGAGCCAGGTTTGGTTTAAGTGAATTAAGTACCTTTTTGGTACTTAGTCTTAAACCATAGGATGCATGATCACCATTAGCTTAAGTTATTGATTATACGAGTTCAACTCTACCCTGATAGCCTTAGGAACTGGGTACGGTTAAGATAGGATTTAACTGTAATCTTAATAAATACATAATATATACTCTTATGAGCAAAACCAGAAGTTAATCAAACATGAAAATGTAAAGAATTGTTAATAACATTCATAAATTTAATTTCAGTATCATGGCTGACGACGAGGGCCATAATATTCAACACTATGGAGCCTGTGAAGGCTCTGGATTAACTAGAATGTGCAAAGAAGACATTTCGCCTAATCTACTATTTGGAGAGTGATATGGTGGAGTATGTTGCAAAGCTTCTAGTGGATATATCAAATGCGTATTAAATAATCAAATAATTATATAACTAATCTGAGATAATAACATAAGAGTATTTACCGATATGGTAGAAAAAAATATGGCACTATCTATCATGAATTCAATAATTTATGATTTCAACCATAAATAAGAGTTGTCAGAACTTTTGATTGTTGCATATACATGATATCAGTCTTGTTCAAATATGTGATTCCATCTCTATAGTATCTCGGTCATTCCACTTCTATTGTAGTCATTTTGCTTATTCGTTACTTTGTCTGATTCATCATCATGGGCCCATAACCTGCAGATAGTCAAGAATGTGTTTTCGTGTCAGTGATTGTTCACGCACTTAGTGCAAGTCTGTTTGGTCTGTGTGGTCTTACTAGAGTCTTTCTAGTTGCGCGCTACAGACGAGAGTCTCTATTCACTATTTCTGTGATCACACCCTTGGGGTGGTGAAATTCGTTTCTTCTTGGTATCTGCATGTTGTGCTGTTAAAGAATCTGACAAACTCAAAGTAATACTCAACCTGTAATGGATTTAAAAGAGTGTAACATGAATCAAGACGAAAAAGTGGGGCAGAATAGGTTAGGGATGCAAAAAGATATATAAGAACACAAGAATTAATACAACATAACCTAACATGATATACACAAGTTAATGAGCTGTACTAGTGAGTCTGATGGTAGCCGATGATGTGTTGTGAGGAATGACAGATATGATGCAGTGATCAAAGATATTAGCTTGGAAAAAAAGAGAAAAGAAATGAATGATGACCTTTTGATATTTAAATATTTTAATTCTTGATATTTACTAATATTTAAAATGAAATAGTATTAAAGCCTGACATTATATATACAAACAACAAATGTATACTGATTTATATATAATTTTATTGATTTATGTTTGATTATAGACTACAAATGAGAAACAACATAAATTATAATCTCACTCACCATGTAGCCGTATGCGGGTATTAAAACCTTGTTAAGATCAAATGAAACTTGCTTGATTTAAATGGGTATTTATACAAGGTCAAATAAATATATTGAACTTGTTGTGGGAAATTAAACGATATTGATACTATTGGAATTATAAAATGGTCTTGAACTCAAATAAACGAAATACTGCTACTGTCTAAAAAGGTCTTAGCGAATAATTAAACAGTTACTATGTATACATTGCTGTAACATATAAGTGTGATTGCACGGAATGGATTACTACATTAACAACATTATGAAAAAAAAAATAGAATTTGTTCACGTGAATAAATAATAATGTTTAAAAGAATATTAATGAGAATCATTATGATTCAATACTACTGTAATATTTAGATTTAAAAATTATCCATACATAGGTTATACAAGAATGATAAATTTTAGTTTCTTAGCCAAACGACCTGCGGTGAGGCTGTATCCGTTGACCAGACGAAGGGCGAGGCTATTTGGAATTGGGACAACCCCATAATCCTTCAGAGATTCGTAGCTTTCTCGACATAACCGGTTATTATCGGCGTTTTATTCTCATTTTCTCTAAGATCGTAGTGCCACTGACCGGAATGACGAGGAAGAATGTGTGATTCGTTGGGGTGAGCCGCAGGAGCAATTCTTTCAGGAGCTGAAGCAATGTTTAAGTGAGACTCTGATTATTTCCGTGTTTGAGGGCAATGATGATTTCATTGTCTACAGAGATGCATCTTTACACGATCTCGGTGTTGTTTGGATCCAACAAGGAAAAATGATCGCTTCCGATTCAAGACAGTTGAAGATCCATGAGAGAAACTACCTGATTCATGATTTAGAGTTGGCTGCTATGGTGTTCGCGTTGAGGTTATGGATGCACTATTTATATGACACGAGATATCAACTCTTCACTGACCATACAAGCTTGAAGTACATCTTTGACCAGAAGGAGCAGAATATGAGACAATAGTGTGCCATGCAGTTGATTAAAGACTATGATTGCGAGATCCTTTACCATCCTGATAAAGAGAATGTAGATGCCGATGTGATGAGTAGTAATTCCTATTCTGGTATATTGTGTTGTGCGACGGTGTGTTCTTCTGTGATGGATTCTATGATTGCAGATCTTTTGAGATATCAGTATGAGGCGTCGTTGGTTGAACATCTGAATTCCGAGCACATGGTTGGGTATATAGAGTGTCTTTCTCCTGATAGTCGAGGAGTATTGCTATTTGATACACGGATTTGGATTCCTAGACTTGGTGACTTACGTGATATTTTGTAGGCCGAGACTCATAATTCTTGATTTTCTGTCCACCCTGGTACTACGAAGATGTATTGTGACCTACATTATGATTTTGGTGGCCCGACTTGAAGCAGGATGTGGGTCGATTTCAGAGCAGTGTACCACTTGTTTGCAAGTAAAGGTTGAGCATCAGAATCCATATGGCAGTTCACAGCCTTTACCTATTCTACAGTGGAAGTGAGACGAGATTGCGATTAATTTTGTCACCAAGCTCCCGAAGACACAACGACAACAAGAATCGATATGCGTTGTGGTTGACCGACTTACGAAGAGCGCACATTTTATTCCAGTTAGGGTGATTTATTCAATGGATCGGTGGGCACATAGCTACATAGATAAGAACATTGTTAGACATCGGGTTCCTAAGAAGATAGTGTCTGATCGAGATTCACGGTTTACTTCTCGGTTTTGGCAGAGCTTACAGGACGAGCTAGGGACGCGTTTCACCCTTAGCACGGCGTTTCACCCGCAGACTGATGGCCAGAGTGAGCGTACGATACAGACTCTTGAGAATATGCTACGAGCCTGCGTGTTAGAGTTCGGTGGGAATTGGGATGCCCATTTGCCGTTGATCGAGTTTTCTTATAATAACTTGTATCATTCTTCTATCAGCATGGCACCGTTTGAGGAGTTATATGGTCGTAGATATCGTACACCTACGTGTTGGCGAGAGGTGGGTGAGAGACCTATTGGCGGACCCGGGTTATTGCAGATTGCGCACGATAAGATCCAGATTATCCGCGAACGATTGAGGGCTGCTCAAGATCGACATTAGATGTATTTAGATAAGAGACATCAACCAGTGGAGTTTGAGGTTGGTAGTTTTGTGATGTTGAAGGTATCGCCCTGGAAGGGTATTATGAGATTCGGCAAGAGGGGCAAGCTTAGCCCTAGATTTATTGGACTTTATCGGATTTCAGTGCGTATTGGTGCACATGCATATCGATTAGATTGCCACCAGAGTTGGTCGGTGTGCACGATGTCTTTCATGTCAACTATTTACGAAGATGTCTGAAGAATGCCAATGAGATTGTGCCAACTCACAATGTTCAGATCGATCAGCGACTCAGATATGTCGAGGAGCCCGAGCAGATAGTTGATGAGAAGATCAGCAAGTTGAGGAATCAACAGATAGAGATGGTTTTAGTGAGATGGCGGCACCACCGTGGACCGAATCATACGTGGGAGCCGAAGGCGAAGTACCCCGACCTGTTCAAATTCACATGATCTCGAGGACGAGATCAATCCAACTTGTAGGAGATTGTAACACCCGTTAATTTCAAGGTAATTAATTAATTTCGAGTCATTTAATTTAATTATTAATTTGAGAAAGTAGGATATAAATTATCAAATTTCATGGTTTTTATTTAAAATGTTAAATTTTGTAGTTTAAAAATTAAGAAATAATATATATATATATATATATATATATATATATATATATATATATATATATATATATATATATATATATATTCATGATGGAAAGAAAAGAAAAAAAAATAGATTAAATTTTTTAATATACATGCATGCATGAACATATCATTATCATCACCATCATCATCATCCAACCTTTTTCATGTATATATACATATAAAACACTATTAATATTTTAATCACCACAAACACACACATACATTGTAGAATCTGAGTTTTTGGGCTGAATAATTAAAGTTGGATCAACCTCTTTCATCATCTTCATCATCATCAAATCAACACAACCATTGTTAAGCTTTTGAGGTAACAATCAAAACTTCATTCTTATTCCCTTATGAAATTTCAAGAGATGTTAGAATTAATGAAATGATCATAAATATTGTCTACTAAACTAACAATGAATACCCAACAACCTCTAATATGATTATCTTCATCATTTTCATGATTTGAAAGCTTCAAATGATCAACCATGGTGGTTTAAGTGGGTATTGTGAATAAATTCGAAAATCTATATAAAAAAACTCTAGAAATCATATTAGAAATAAGATTAGAAGGTCATTTGGGGTTCTATTTCAGATTTGGAGCTTTAATGTTTGAGTTCCAAAAATTTTGGGGTTGATTTATTTTGATGAAATTTGAGAAATAAAGAGTTAGTAAAGGAGTTTAAAGATTTATACGCGAGTAATATATGATTTCCGGTCGGAAAATGGGTCTGGCCCGCCGCCCCTGTTTTGGTGCTCACCGGCGCTGCTTTCCTCTTCTTCTTCTTTTTTTTTTTTATCTGGGTTTACCATCGAGAGGGAGAGGAGATTAGGATTTTGTGGGTGTTGTGTGGACGATCGGCCGGCACCGGAAACTTCCTTGACCGGGGCACTGCCTCCCTCTTCTCCTCTCTGTTTGTGTGTACCGAGAAGGACAAAAAAAAATGCAGAGCCTTTCATTTTTTTAATTTAATTTATTTCTTTTCCTATTCTGTTGTCTTCTCCGAGAAGGAAAGTCATGGACCTCATTTTGATCTTTTTTTTGGGAGAATTTCATATATATCCTTCCGAAACTTCATAATATCATATATACCCAACCTAAATTTTAATATCATATATATCCCTCCTAAACATCATAATATCATATATGCCCAATTTTAATGATTAATAATACATATATCCCTCTTAAACATCATTAATATCATATATACCCAAATTCATTACTTTAATTATTTTTAAAACATTTAAACCTCATAATTAATATTGCTTATTAAGTAATGACCATTATACCCTTACTCATTTCTTCTTTCAACTAAACTTCAAAATATCATATTATCCAACTTAAATAAAATTATCATATCCCTTTTAATAACTTTATATAAATTATTTTTGTAAACTAGACTAGATAAATTCTTCAAACTAAAACAAATTAACATTAAAAATAAAAAAATTTGTATCATGTTTTTGCTCGTTTGTAATCAAATCGATCGTCTTATTATATTTTCCTATTTGTTTTTTTTTCTACAGTAATATATATGCAATTAACTGATTACATATTATGTTCTTTCTTTTCTTTTTCTTTTAGAATTTTATAGTTGTATCACATTTTGTTTTTTTTTTTTTAAATTTAGTATATATTTTTTGTTTTCTAATACATTAGTTTCAAATTTTTTTCAAGTTATAAAATTCTTTTTTTTAATGTTAATTTGTTTTAGTTTGAAGAATTTATCTAGTCTAGTTTACAAAAATAATTTATATAAAGTTATTAAAAGGGATATGATAATTTTATTTAAGTTGGATAAATATGATATTTTGAAGTTTAGTTGAAAGAAGAAATGAGTAAGGGTATAATGGTCATTACTTAATAAGCAATATCAATTATGAGTTTTAAATGTTTTAAAAATAATTAAATTAATGAATTTGGGTATATATGATATTAATGATGTTTAAGAGGGATATATGTGATATTAATAATTAGAATTTGGGTATATATATGATATTATGGTGTTTAGGAGGGATATATATGATATTAAAATTTTAGGTTGGTTATATATGATATTATGAAGTTTTGGAGGGGTATATATGAAATTCTCCTCCTTTTTTTATATATTTCTTTTCTTTTCATTTCTAAATAAATGGGTTAATTTAGAGTTAGGCTTAGTTTATTTTTTTTTGGCATTTCACAACTAATATTTGATGTGGGTTGATTCTTTTATTTTGTTTTTTTTCTTGGGCCTTCTCAACTAATATTTGATGTGGGTTGATTATTTTATTTTGTTTCGTTGGACTTCCCAACTTATTAATTGGTTTTGGGTTTATAAAATTAATTGATTGCTGAATTATGTTCTTTTCTTTTCTTTTGACTTCACCGAGACAGAAGGGAGAATGAATTTTTTTTTTGTTTCTTTTAATTTTATTTGGGCTAAAATTGTTGGGTTTTTCTCAATTTATAATTTGTTTGTAGTTTAAATTTTGATTGGACTTAATGTTAGATATGGGCATTGGGCTTAATTAAGTTTAACTAATCAAGTTGGGCTAAACATTAAACTAACATGGACTAATTATTTAATTAAATTAAGTGATCCAATTATTTATATAGACTATTCTCATTTGGTTAGGCTATTATATGCACAAATAAATTGGGTATATTAAAAAGGGAATTGTAATTTAATGACCCATTTAATAAATTTAATAAATTAATTTGGACTTAAGAATTATTATTTGGGTTGAACTTTTCATCAAATTGAAAAAGAATCTAAGTAGATCGAAATAAATGCTCTATATGTAAAATAATTTAGTTGATGAATTATTCATGCGACCTCAATTAATAATTTTATAATTGTTGGCGGAATAAAATAAAGTTAAATTATAACTTTAATTAAATTATATAACGGACCTAGTAAAAATCTAGATTAAGAATATTGATAAATAGACAATGTACTTTGTAATCAGGATTCTAGAGATTTGATCGAGTCGAGTAACCATCGATAGTGGTACAACTGATATTGATTAGTTGCTTGGCGAGTACGAATTGCAAGCACTGTGAGTAATTGATTAAATTTCATGAATGATCATTTATAATGTGTATGTATTGGTAATTTGTTTCATTTCTTTTACCATGCTTATCCATTGCATTGCCATATTGCATTTGATATCTTCTATTCATTTCATTGCCCTGAGTTGTTACATGATAACTCTTATTCCCCGGTATGCATACTGTGTATTTATGTGATGATTGCATGCCTGTGTGGCTGCATGTTATTTTTATACGCTGTAAGTCGGGAGTGCCGCAAGCTGTGTTACTGTGTATGCATTGCTGGGAAGGCCGGATGTTACACAGGCAACCTATTCGTGGACGCACTGCTGGGAAGGCCGGGTGCTACACATGTAGACTTTGTGCCGATACTTGTATCATTCATGTTATTCATGTTTACTTGTGCTATAAAATCTGTTAGTCGCTAGGCGACGACTTACCCCAGTTGTAGGGGCAACGTTTCAGGTTTAGGTGATAAGGGGAAAGCACCAGCTTCAGGGTGAAGAGTTTGAGGACTCGTGGTATTAGATAGACTTCCGCACAATTTGTAATTATTAATGAATTTATAATGGGGATGGGTAGACCCCTAGACTTTCAATTTGGTTGTAATAACTATATTTAAATTCTAGCGTACTCTGATGGTTGTAGTTTGAACTTAGAAAGCTTTATTTTATTACTTCGAGGTTTATGTTGCAGATTTTAGTAAAAGCGCCGTGTTATTAGAACGAGGCGTTTCATTATATTACGATTTTATGATATATCATTGCTTATTTATAATTATAATATGAAATCTTTTGATTTTCAACTTTCCGATAAAATAAAATGAACCATTCTGTTTTTTTTTCAAAATTTTAAAAACTACCATGCCTACCGATTTATATTTTCAATATTAAATAAATAGTTATAGAATGTTGCATTTGAAAAAATTGAAACTATTGGTCATGATAGTTTGTTCGTAAATCTCAAAAAATTACGATAATCCATTCTGTTTTTCAAACGAAAAAAGTACATTATTTATTTACGATCAAAACTTAAAAGTGGATTAGTTCGTCATTTTTTCTGATCGGAAATAATGAAAATCGGAATAGCTATAACTATTTAGTTAAGGGTTCGTCGGTTTTTTGGATCATAAATAATTAATTGTACCAATTTTCGTTTGTATAAATGAAATGAGTTGTAGTTTTATACACTTAAGAATTTAAATATTAGGATGAATCATACATTTATCCATTCAAAATAATTAAAAGTTAATTAAAATTTTCTTCGTTCGAAAAATGAAAAATCAAATTGGAACCTATCGAAAAAAATCATAATAGTTTATCTTCGTTTATCGAAAATTAAAAACTCTAAAGAGTTATTATAATAATACTAAATAAACAATGATATGATATATAATCATTAATAAATAATCGTAACATAAAAGTAAATTAATAATAAAAAATAAATGTAAAAAGTAATTTTAAATTTTATGAAAAATTTAAAATCACAAATAAATAGTTTTAATGTAATTAAAAAATGTTCAATAATAATAATAATAATAATAATAATAATTACAATTGGACACTAAATCAAAAAGTTCTATACTTTGATGGTTTTTTGCAAAATAGATTAAGCACGATAATCTGTTTAGCAGGTTGCAAGTTACCTTTGGACTAACTCTATTAGTTTTAATTGGTTTAGGGACTTATCAGGAAAATAAATGAAATGGGGACTTATACGAATTTTTTTAATACTTTGATAGTTTTGTTTGCATAATTATCCCTTTATTATATGTATTAATTTTTTAATTAGTTTTTTATAATCTATTTATATATTTTATATTTATTTAATTATATATATATATATATATATATATATATATATATATATATATATATATATATATATTATATTTATTATTAAAGACTATATCTATATACGGCTCGTTTAAGCCCGTTTAGGCTCGCGAGCTAAATGAGCTCATATTTAGGCTTGTGCTCGTTTGACCCGAGCTTTTTTCGAGCTTTTAGTGAATCGAGCTCGAGTAGCTCACGAGTAGCTCGACTCATTTACACCCGTACCGGATAGTGATGCAACACACACAATTATCACAAATAAGAAATACTTTTCTAAACTAAAGCCAAGTAATTAAGTAAAAGAAATATGCATGCAATATTAGGTCCTGCAGATCTAAATGAATGAACTGGAAATACTCATTTTTTATTACTAAATGGTACAAGATTTTTGAGAGATAATGCTTTATTTTCACCAAAGTCTAAAATAAACTTATTGAGTTTCAATGACATACACCGTAATGGGTATAATACTCAGACTGTGACAATAGAGAATAACAAATTTATGCATATTGTTTAGAAAAGCAATGTACTAGAAAGAGTACCAATACTTGGTTCCGGTTTGTATTACACACATATAAACATGGTTGAATCACATATGGTTGTCAAAGACATATACTGTGATCCTATAGTATTAAGTTTATGACATGACAAATTAGGTCATCTAGGAACAACCATGATGCAAATGATAATCGATGGTACAAATGCACATCCATTGCAGGACCAGATATCTCTCAAATAGGTAAGATGATCCCATGTACATCTTGTTCTCTTGGAAAACTTATTGTGAAACATTCACCGACTAAATTTGAAAAACCAACTCCAATGTTTCTTGAATGAATTCAAGGTGATATATGTGGACCAATTCATCCATTCACCATCTGCACCATTTGGATACTTCATGGTTTTAATAGATGCATCAAGCAGATTGTCTTATGTTTGTTTATTGTCAACTAAATTGTGACATTTGCTAAATGTTTTGCTCAGATCATTAAATTAAGAGCACAGTTTCCTGATTATACCATTAAAAATGTAAGATTTGATAATGCTGGTGAATTTATGTCACAAACTTTCAACGACTATTGCATATATGTTGGAATTAGTGTTGAACACCCAATTACTCATGTTCATACATAAAATGGTTTAGCTGAATCATTAATAAAACGTCTTCAGTTAATAGCTAGACAATAAATAATGAGAACAAAAGTCCTTGTTTCTGTTCGGGGACATGCAATTTTACATGTCGCATCACTGATACGTCTGAGACTAGTGAAATTAAGTTATGTATGTTAAAGTGTATAAATAACGATAAGTGCATCTCAAAAAAGACTTGAATCTCATCTAGAGCTTATCTACACACTACTAAATCATCTACAGTATCCTTTTCGGGTCTACACACCTTGTGCCAATTCCTGAACACATAAGTGACAATAATATATGTCATAAATACTACTTCGTAATAATAAAGCGCAACATACGAGTTCGCAGTCGCGAACTCTTATCACATCCATCCTCCATGTGACCGCAAACTTTTCGCAGCTATGAAATCTTTGCTACCGCAAACTTTCTTGCGGTCTTGAACTACCCAACAACCACCTGACTGCATTTGTCATGTTCTTGATCACGAACCTAAGTTCACGATCAGAAACCCCATTATACAGACCAAATATCTACTTTGTATTGATAACTCTCTCCTTTCTTTATAAAACTCAATTTAACCAAACTTCATTAGTATACTCAATTTAACAACGTCACTAATATGACACAAGATGGCTATGATAATAAGATATTGACCAACTATGAAACTATATCTAACCTACTTAAATTATATTTAGAAAATAGAATTTTGCACAAGAAGTGCTACAAGTTTAGGCTAATGTTGATTATAACAACCATGATTTTATGATACAAAGTATACTACACAACCCATGTATCTTCTAATGTAACCAAAATATACACCAATACGCTTCAACTGTAACTTCTAGCCTTCTAATAACTTCTAGGGCTGAGTAAATAATCCTGACGTCAACTTGTTGTTTGAAAATGGTGAAACAACCAGCAATTAGATTTACGCTTAGTTAGTCAACAGATTGGTCATTTTACATAAATTTCATATCATCTATTTATATATCATGCACATCATACAATGCTTCTTCATGCCCAAAGGCATGTCATATACACTTCATCATTTAGACATTTAAGCACATAGGATTAAATATGTTAATCATACTCGAATCGTTTCTTCTTGTGATATTGTAACACCTTTAAAATTATGATGTAACTAACTATCCCTAATATTAGTCAATTAACATAGCTTTGAGTTAATGTAATGTATTTGGAGCTCGATTGATAAATATCATGAATATTGTTAATAGTATTATATAGTCTTAAATTGTCAGAGTTATGTGTTTAGGGGATAGGTTATGAAAAAAAAAAGGAATGAGAGAGGTGTGGTGTGGTGTTAAAATGGTGAACCTTCCCCTCCCTTCCCCTTAGAAATCATCCAACACATAAACACACACATTCATTATGTGTTTTGCTTAGGATATGTGAAGAGGAAAAAGAAAAGGGTTAGCGTTTGAGTTTGTAATCAAAGTGAAGTTAAAGCTTGTTTGTAGCTTGATTGAACTACATGTAGGTTATAACATCTTCCCCTCAAGATTCTATGTTCTGATCGGGCACAATCTATCACTATCCCGCATTTTTCCTTTTTCAACATTCTTGTAGTATATTTAGCTTGAGCGCCCCTGGACAATTCGTCGGATATAATTAGAATGTCTCTGTCAATCTCATACGGCTCACCTTTCACAAATATTTCTGGAATCTGGTCTTTTGAAAATTCATAGTTTATTGTCTCATTATTAAGATATGCCAAGTGAGTAGGTTTCTTCGTTGATTTTCGTTGTCTCATTTTGCTTGTAGGCACTTTTAGAAGACGTTCGATTGTGGCATTGACTTTGTTCTTCACAGTCATCCGTCGTTCATCAATGCGAGACCTATCTAAATAAGCTCCTACCAATCTTTCATTTTATTCCATCAAAATCCTACTAATATCATCTTTGAAACTGTCTACCATATTTGTTTGACGAGGAAGCTCAGCGGTTCTAACAAACTAGAGGCAGTGAAGACTCTTCTTTATGAATAGTAGATGTCACTTCCTTTGATTTGTCAACAGGATCATCAGACAACGTAATACTTGGTGAAGTATTCCATTGTTCTTCACCTGAGACCATTTGCTCTGAAGTATCTTTCATAATTTCTGCCTTTACAATTTCGGGTTCATCAAATTCTGGCTTTTCAGGAGAGTTCTTTTCACTTTCACTTACAATCTCCAACCTTTCAAATTTAACAATCATTTCCGTGTTATATGCAACTTTCTCTGGTTAGGAAAATTGATCAGTGTCCTTTTCATTAGAGTCCTTTTCAGCCTCTAGATTAACTTCAATCTCAGCACTCGACTCTGAAATTTCCTCAAACTCCATTATTTCTTGGTAAGAGAACCAGTTCAACTGGTATCTAATTTCAAAATCAGACTCAGATTCCACACATGAGTCTTTTCCTATAATAGCTTCTCCTTCTGATGGATAATCGATAAACGGTATAGTGTCCTCGCTTTCACCAATCAGATATCATCATTAGTTTCTTGAGGTCAACTTTCTTCATTTTCAGAGAACTTTTGAGTGTCCGACCCCTCAACTTTCTCACTTCTTGTACTCCCTGCCGATATACCCATCTTTTGACGCTTGCTCTCCCCCTCATTGATTATCAGAGTCATCGAAATCATTATATTTGCACTTGAGGGGTTGAGCCTGACACCGGCAGGATTGTTCTATCGCAGATAACTAGGAATCCAGACTTGAGAACACTTGCATAATGAGCTGAGTACTTGTAGAGATTTATGAGGCAATTTCCTCTTTGATTTTAGAGACATTTTGTTTACACGTAGCTTCAACAAGGTCAACGCTTGCAGAGTCTGTAACCATGACATATTGAGCCAAGTTGTCAATCTTAGCATGTAATTCTGTGGTTAAGCCTTGCATGATTGTTTTGACAACTTGTTCAAGTCTGTCATGAGTTACAAAAGGTGTGACGTTGGGCTTGGATTCACCATGTGAAGAGGATTCAATAGTCTCAACATTAACCTTGGTATCATGAAGGCCACGAATACTTTCAGAGGATACATGGATGGGAAACTCTATAGCGTTTTCGGAGTCACGTAGATTTTTTGTTCGTAGCACCTGTGTTGCAGTTGGTTGAATAGAGGGATGACATGCACTCAAGATTGGCATTGGTGAGGTCTTGGCAGGATTTCCTTCCGTCATTTTTGACCTATATGTAGTAGGTACAGATCCGGAGGTTCTAGCAATGTCATGCAGACGATGCCGACTTAGAAGCATTGGCCACAGACTCAATAGATCGTGTCCTAATAAAAGATGTTTCAGCAAGTGTCCCTAGACTCGATGTGGGCAAAGGATGGTCCAAATGCTGGGGCAGTGGCCTTTGTGTTTCAATATCTCAGCCTGTTTTTTTATGCTTGTAGCCTCTTAGAAAATCTTGCCGCCTGCGCTTTCCTAGCATCTATAATTGATGGTTGAGTGGCCATCACCATAAATTTGCTCATTTCAGCTCCCTCAGATTCCCTACTTGCACTAGTGTGTTCAACTTGGACTCCATCATCACCTGAACTCTCATGCTCACTGCTCGCAATACTCATGGAATCATCCTGGGTAGATCCTGTTGATCTTGACGGGAACATGGATGAGTAATGTACTCTAAGGTATTTTCTCACTCTCCATTTCTTCATGTCTGCATTCTGAATCAATGGCAGAGGAATAGGCAACGGAACAATGTTAGGATTGTCGGGTCTGATCTTGGTTGACAAAACAGCATGACACAGATAGCAGTTAACTTCTGGTGGTTAATCTATATCATCGGAATTGTCAATGCATGCCTGAATAATCAACTGAAGAAATCATTGATAAGGTATGTACGTCTTGGGTCTTTTTGGATTTAATAGCGCTCACTAGTTCATTGGAGAGAAACCCAACATGATTGAAGTGTCTGCTGAAGACAATAGAGTAGAACATTTGGTGAACAACCAAGCTAGCAAAGTCAAGGTCATGAGATTTGCAGGATAGACACTGATTTAGGATGTCAAACAATAGAAACCAATGGGATTGCAGAAACTTGGTGAAGAAATCGGACATTCGTTTTAGCTCAGCATCATATCCCATGGTGATAAGATCTCTGATTATTTGAAACTTGTTGACTGGGGCATCAAATGAATCTCTCTCTTGGACCGTGGCAGCCTTTGGAAGCCTTAAAATAGACCGAAAAGCCCCTTCAGTGATGTGAACCTCACAGTTGTCAATGCGACTCTTGAGGTACGGCTCAGTGTCCTCAACATACTCCATGTAGTGCCAGAATTCTTGTAGATAAACTTGAGGTACACTAACAGCAATAGTCAGGGCATAGTTAAGAGGATGGCCCTTCAGGATGTTATACACAATGTTATTTATGTTGAACTTAGTGATACCTAGTTGTAGGTTGTTTCTTGTGAAAGGTGCCCATTGGGACTTGGGCAACAATTCTTCTTCTGGGATTCGTTCTCCTGACATCTTTGTACCTGACAAAGGTACCTGAATTAGAACATGTAGATCAAGAAAGATGGGGTTTGGAAATATGAATCGGTTTCAGAGAAACTAGAAGGAATGAGCCTGTCTTGTTTAGCATCAAGATTCAGGGATGTAATACTTGAGAAAATATTGCATGAATGATTCAATAATCATCATTGAGAGATCAATGTTAAAACAGGCTTATTCATAGAAGTTTCTCAAAAACTGAAGAACTTTCCAAGTGTTAAAAATGCGAAAGTCCCGAAGGCAAGTTAAAGTCCCGAAAGATATAAAGTTCTGAACGCATGGAAGTTCCGAGGGTGGTGAAAGTTCCGAAGGGCACTTAAAAGTTCCTAATCAACTGATTTAAAGTTCCGAAGTACTGAAGTTTTGAAAGGTGTAAAAGTTCCGAAGACCACTTAAACATTTCTAAGTGCTGAGGGCGTGCAGAAAGTTCTGAAGTTCCGGATTGTAAGCAAAAGTTTTGAAGCATTGGAAAAGTGCCGAAGGTGAGTGAATTACCTAAGTGTTTGAAAAGTGTCAAAACCCATAAGTTACAAGGCTTCAGAATTACGAGTTCCGAAGCTTCGTAGTTCCGAAGCTTTCGAAAGTTGTAGTGTCGAAGGATACCATAAAGATTTGAATTTTGAAAGGCAGATATTTTTTACATCGGTTTCTTAATTGATAAGCAAGATGTCTAATCACCTCGGTTTTCGTGCAAGACCCATTAGTTTTCGTGAAAACTACAGTTCCGAAACACCCAATATACTTGAACACCAACTATTTCAGTTAGGTAGTAACGAAACTAGTGAAAAACTTACGAAGCCAGAGACTTAGGCTAATTGTAAAACTCAAAAAGCTTGAAGCTTGGGCACCAATGGTGGGTTTGTGAGAACTAGAACATGATGACAATGAAAGATGATGATATGAAGCCCTATGGGTCAGGAATCGACGATTATGAGAACTATCATGCATGCAAAGCTCATAACTTACTAACTTGTTTGTGAGAACACGTGATTCTGTGGAATATGGGAGTAAGTGCGTGAGTGAAGATGGAGGTTATGGTTGCGTTTGAGAGAAGAGAGGAAGAGACGAGATCGAAGAAAGAAGGCGTAAAAAGAATGAAGGGGGAGTTAATATTTATAACAGATTGTGGGCTTGGGCTTCAATATGGAGCCAGGCAAAAACTTAAGTGAAACTAAATCTGAAAAGAAATGAGAGAAAACAAAAAAAATGAAAATAGAGAAATTAAAAGAACTTTTTGGATTTTGATAAAAAAAAAGAAGAAAAAAACTCATTAAAAACTTTTTTGGTTTTTGAATAAAGACACACAATAAAAAAACTTTTTGGATTTTTTTTTAATAAAGAAAAAAATTTAAACGGAAAAAAACTTTAACAAAAATAAAACTTTTTGAATTTTCAAAAAAAAAAACATAACTTTAAACAAAAATCTTTTTGGATTTTTTTTTACTTAAGTAAGAGAAAATTTGAACGAAGAAAAAAAACTTAAGCAAAAAGAAAACTTTTTGAATTTTAAAAAGAACTTAACACTAATCAAAAATCTTTTTTATTTAAATTAAAGAAAGAAAAAATAACGTAAAACCCAACTTGAAATCACATCTATTAGAGTTGTTACCCCTACAAGTGTGCGCACACCCGAAAAAAATTGGATGAAGCAAACTTATACAAGTGAGTAACTCCCCCTCAGAAGTTGCATAGAACAACTTGTTCGTTGCTCCTCCTATGAAAATGAACTCATCAGAACAGAATTAATGAATGAAAATTGACAGAAATAAACGGTAACAAAAAAACATAAAATAAGAACCGGGTGCAGTGAGACGTATGCTAAGTAGGCAGAAGATTTAGCATTCGTAACTTGCCAACTAGGGATTGGAGACGGTAGTTATTCAATGTCTTAGTAAGCATGTCAGCTAGTTGATTTTCCGTTGCTACAAAGTATAGCTCAATGGTGCCTTGTTCCACGTGATCTTTGATAAAGTGGTATTGAATATCGATGTGTTTTGTTCTAGAGTGTTGGACCGGATTCTTGGTGACAACAATGGCAGCTGTGGAATCACAGAACAATGGAATCCGCATGACATTAATTCCATAATCTCAAACCTGGGTGCGGATCTAGAGGACTTGTGAACAACAACTTGCGGCGGCAATGTATTCAGCTTCGCATGTGGACTGAAAAACACAATTTTGTTTCTTGGATGACCAACTTTTTAGTTTGTCTCCCAAGAATTGTAACGTACCTGATGTGCCTTTGTAGTCCATGTGACATCCTGTAAAATTTGCACCTGATTATGCTGTCAATTGAAAACACGTTCTTTTGGGATACCACAAACCAAAGTTAGGAGTCCCTTTGAGGTAACGAAAATTTCGTTTTACAGCAATCAAGTGGATTTCTTTTAGGTTTGCTTGAAAACGTGTACAGAAGGATGTTGCAAACATAATGTCTGGTCTACTTGCCGTGAGATAGAGCAAGGAATCAATTATCCCACGGTAAGTCGTCACATTCACCGCTTGACCTTCGTCATCGGGTGAATATTTGGTTCGAGTGCACATGAGAGTTTTCATCGAAGTGCAAGAGTCATATTTATACTTTTTGAGCATGTCAAGAGTATATTTAGACTAATTTATGAAAATCTCGTTAGACATTTGTCTAACTTGGAGTCTGAGAAAGAAGTTCATCTGTCCCACCATACTCATCTCGAACTGAGACGACATTAGGGATGAGAATTCCTCACAAAACTTACGGTTCGTGGAACTGAAAATTATGTCATCAACATAGACTTGAATAAGCATAATGTCATTACCTTTTCTTTTAGTGAACAGAGTGGTATCCATTATACCTTTTGTGAAACCAGACAAAAGCAGAAAAGTAATTAGGCTGTCATACCAGGCTCGAGGAGTTTGTTCTAAGACCATAAAGAGCTTTATCGAGAACATAGACATACGGGTTTTCCTCAACTTTGAATCCTTCAGGTTGTTCAACAAAGACTTCCTCTTCGAGTAGTCCATCGAGAAATTGTTAGACTTTAAATTTCGATCATGTGAAATTTATTTTGTAATAATTAGTTAGTTTTATTTCCATGTAATTTATTTCAAGTATTTCCTTTCTATTGTAATTTCTTTATTGCAATTTAGAAGTAGAAGGGGCTGATAGTCTTTTTATCAAAGTTGTATTAAATACTTAAGGGAAACCCCACCTAGGGGTTCCCACATAATTTTCGTTTACCAATTGCTGAAATATACGACCACCTTTTTCCATCAAGAACATTCTCTCAACATTCATACGGAAATAGAGTATTATTATTCTTTTTGTCTTGGATTTTGGGCAGAAATCATATTATTGGGTGCTGATTATCATTGCGACATTTACAACACTTGGTATTAGAGCCAACGGAGTGGATTTCAACTGATTTGAATTTCAGATTGTTCGTGTTCTTCGTGTTCTTCATTAAATCTCTCGGTTTGATCATAAACTCTCTCAAAATATTCTGTTTTAATTGTTTCTCTATTATACAATCATCTATAATTAATCTTGTATTGATTTCGAGCCTATCTAGTTCAATCTTTACTTGTTTTAATTGTTTATTTGATGAAATTGTTAATCGGATAGTTGGGTGTTTATTCTCGGTTTTTGGTTCAAAAATCCCAGAATTTTAGGTGTTTTGGTTACTTGTGATTTACAATACGTGTTTTAAAAAGCACTCAAAACATTTAGAAATTATTTTCAGTCTTTAAACTGCATTTTAATACCTTCTGAAAATCTTGACTTTATTCAGCTGTTAAAATTCGGATCATCTTGGACCTAAATTCGGATCACAACTGGGATCAATTTTTGGACCAATTCGTACCAAAACTTAACATATTTCGGACCAAATCTCGGACTCATCCGAATTTCAGACCATCCGGAATTTTGTTAAAACATTTTTCGGGTGCTTAAAATTACTTGTTCTTTATTTTCAAACATTTTTGAAAACCAACTCGGATCATCCGAATTTCAGATCATCAACCGAATTCGAATCACCAGAGTTGCATTTCTTTTAGGTTCCCATCCGAGATACTACTGTTTATCCGAATTTCGTTCCAACCGAGTTTCCTTTCATCCGACTTAATGTCTTTCATCCAAAATTCATCCATCCGAGTTCTATTCATCTGAGTAACTGTTCACCCGAGTTACTGTTCATCTGAATTACTGTTCATCCGAGTTCAACTTCATCCGAGTTACTGTTCACCCGAATTCAGCTCATCTGAAATTCGGTTCCTGTCCATCCAAATTTCAGTTTCCACTTCATAAGATCTTAACTTTTTAATCAGCACTATTCATCATGTCTCGAGAATCACTTGTTCTTGGATTAGAAAACAATCCCGATGAGTATGAACAATGGAAGCAAAGGTTTCCCAAATTCCTTGGCATGCAATCCATGGGGAATCTACTCCTTCAATCTTTAACAGAAGGACCGGTTGTCTGCTACCGAGAATCACCTACAAGGCCATATGCTGATCCTCCAGTTCCAACATCAAGGATTGTTCATGAACCTTCCATTGAAGCAAGGAGGGATAGACAACAAGCTGACAGAAGGGCAGAGTATTTCATTGATCAAGCCCTCCTTATTGAAATCCTGGTTAGAGTTGACAGCAAGATGTCAGCTAAAGAAATGTGGGATGAATTAGAGGTACAAATGTTTGGGGCAGATCTAGATGACAGGTCCAAAATTGAAGAAGCTAAGGCCAAGTTTACAGAGTTCCGAGCCGAAGATGGGGAGTCTCTTCAGAGTACCTTCACAAGGTTCTGTGCAGTTCTTAATGAGCTGAACAAACTGTTGAGAAGGATAAAGATGACATCAATATCCAATTCTTTTCTTCTTTGGCTCCCGAATGGAAAATCGCAAGTCGAGCTACCAGACGAGTTCTAGACATTCCTAATGTCTCAATTAATGTGGTATTCAATAAATTCAAGAAATATCAAGGTGATGTTGACCAACAGAAATAGATGGCAAACACTTTGGCATCCTTGTTATTATCTTCAAACCAAAACACCAAACCCACTGATTCTTTAGCCCTACTCTCCAGCAAGACACTATCCACTACACCCCCACCAAACTCATCTCCCGTACCTTACTACGCTCAAGGTTCCTCATCATCTCAATGCAGATACGCATCACCTCCACATGAGCCATATGACGAAGAAGAGGCAGCCATACAAGAACAAATTGCATTATGGTCTAATCGTCTTCAACAAAACCGTTTTTCTCAAAACAAGACAAATAACCAACTTCGTTATGACACTGGCCCTCGGAGGTATCCTGAGGACAGAAGGGATGAGAGGCGAGATGAGAGGAGAGATGATTGGAGACGAGATGATAGGAACGATAGGGGACGCGATGACTGGAATCACAATGATCGGGATGATAGGAGGTATGATGAAAGGCGGTATGATGATAGGAGAGATGACAGACGAGAAAGACGTGATGGCACTATCGAGATGATCGCCGTTATGAAAGGTGTGACGATAGATGTGATGAGCGACGTGACGATAGGAGAGATTATAATCGATGTGACGATATCCGCGAACCCCGCCGAGCTGACAAAAGGCCGGCTGAGAGAAGAGAGGATAGGCCCAAAGCTGATGAGCCTAAGGCAAATGATGAGCGTTTTTGCTACAAATGTGGGAAACCGGTCCACTTTGCTCGGGAATGTAAGAATCAGTTTGAGCGGGATATCAGGTACTATGATAGAAAGCTGGAAGCACTCAAGAAAAGGTCTGATGGTATGGCCCTTGTTGCTCAAGAAGACTATTAGGATGACGCTGACGAGAAGAGGATAGGGGCAGAAATTTCTACATGGTTGACCGAATTGGACTGGCTGATTATGCGACTACTTCTGATTCAGAATCAGACACGGCTGTCAAGGGGGAGACAAAGCCAAATTTAACAGCCTGTCTGATGGCCAAGTCCGGGGATTCCGAATGCTCCACGTCAGATTCCGAGGCACACGAGGTACATTCCGTTTACGTTCATGAGCCTGTAAATAAATTATCTTTACATAATGAATGTAACTTGCACACACAAATACTTGAGCTAGAAGTTAGGTTTAATGCTAAAAAAGGAAATTGTGTCAAGGCCAAACATCTAACCCAATCCTTAAAAGAAAAATCTGATGTATATGAAAAGAAGTGGCTAAACAACCATGAGGTAATAAAGAAAATGCTAATTGAAAAAGTAGATGTTTAGGATAGGAATACTTACCTTGAGAGTTGCATGGAAAAAATCACTGACGAAAAGAACTCTTTAAAATCTGAAATGTTTGTTCTTTCAAAACGCTTAGAGTCGGTAGCATGGAAAACATAGACAATTTGGAAAAATACAAAATGATAGAAGAAGAGAAAATAGGTTTGTACTCACGAATAAAGACCCTAGATGATGAATTTCTAAAACGGGGTCAAATTGAACAGACTATTCATCTAAACCAACCCAAAGAGACTAGGTTTATCATTCCAAACAAGAAATTGGTTTTAAAAACCCTAAGTATTTGGAAAAGGTTCAGCAGGTTTTACCTATTTTTTATGACATGAGGTAAATGGGTGATGTGTTTAAGTCTTTCTTTCACATTTCATCAGAAGAAGTCTTAACCCAAGAGGATAAGAAACAAAGTGAAAACAAAGAAAAGGAGATTTCTCTTACATATGATGAACTAAGTGAAAGTTATCCTTATAGAGTACCTACTCTAGAGGAGGACTTCTTATCTAGCTATTCATCAGCTGAAATGAATGCCGAACCTGTCAAACCAATCCCTCACCCTTATGTTCCAACAAAAGTTCTTCAACACAAAATAAGTGTTTTAGAAAAGGACTTCAGGTCAGCTCGAAAGAAAGCTCTTAATTATCAAGAAGCTCTTCTCAAGAGTGAGGAGAAACAGGCAAGACAAAGTTTTGAACAAAATGTAGAGCTAATCATCTACAAATAAAATTTTGACATGGTTTCAGAAAGTGTAATTTCTCACTTAAAAGAGTCAAAAGTTTCTTATCCTATCAAAGTCCCACTTAATTCATCTGAAAAGGTAAAACCAAGGTTGAAGTTCCTTCTATCGTTTGTAAAGGTGAGTGCTCAAAAACTTCCAAAGCTGAGGTTTCAAAGAAGACTCAGAGTCAATCTTAGTCTTCCAAGAAACCCACTCACCAAGGAAAATTTTCAAAGTCTAAGTCTTCCATACGTACTGACTCTCATCGTTTTGTTCCTACAGATCATGTGAGAATAGTGCCAAAAAGAACCATGCAAGACTTTTCGAGTTTTTTTGTGAAGAAGGCTGTAATGCCAGATGATTTTGTTTCTAGAGATAGGATGCATGTATTCTCTGAAAACAATGTCTATAATGATATACTGAATTCGGATTCTTGTTTAAAGTATTCATTTGGTGATTTGTTTAAATTATGTCCAACTCGTTTTAGACGTCAAATACCTGAAATGAATGCTTTCGTGCCTTATCCTTCACTAAAAGAATTCGTAAAAAGAAAACAAAAATTATTGCATCATTGGCCACAACAAAGTTGAAACTTGTACTTTGCCAAGGCCCAAACCTAAAGCAAATGTTAAACAAGTTTTAAATCATCCGAAACCAAAGGTAATTTCATCGCGTAAGGTTCCAAAGCCTATTAAATCCAAACATAAATGGATTCCAAAAGGCACTGCATTTAATCCACACATAACTGCTAAATGGGTTCCTAAGACTGTACACATGCCATATTCTACTGGAAAACCTAACCCAAAAGGATCCATCCTAAGATAGGTAGCCAAAGTTGTGTGATTTTAATGCAGATGGTTCTTGGTTACATCAGATCAAGACCCACACTTCAATGAATTGACTTCTAGTTATCTTAGACTAGGACCCATTCGTCTGCTTGTCGGTTGTGCTTAAACCGTCATGTTTGGCTTCTGTGCACTCAGCTCAGGACCCGGTCTAAACACCTCATGTTTTCTGAACAACTCGGTTCAAAACACGGTTTGCATGTTAATTTCCGATGGATTTGTTTAAATGCCTATAGATTTTCATTGTATGCAATTTTTTTTTCAGGCAAAATCCATCTGGTATATGGATTCTGGTTGCTCTAAACACATGACTGGGAGGAGAGAGTTACTGTCTAACATAGTAGAACAATATTGTGGGACAGTCAAGTTCGGGAATAATAATCATGCTCAAATCAAAGGATACGGGGATTTAGTCTTAAATAATATAGTGATAAAGGATGTTGACTATGTTGAGGGGTTATCACATAACTTATTTAGCATTGGACAACTCTACGATAAAGGGCTAGAGGTTAAATTTAGGGCCAAGAACTGTAGTGTTAAGAGTATTGATAGAAAAGAAATCTTATCCGGTTCCCGAAACTCTAACCTTTACACCATACACGTAGCTAAGCTTATGGTTAAGGATAACATCTGCCTACTATCAAAAGCCTCATCAAAAGAATCTTGGTTATGGCACCGAAGGTTATCCCATCTGAACTTTGACACTATAAACAAGTTGGCTTCGAAACAACTGGTTAAAGGACCCCCAGAACTATGCTATGAAAAAGATCATCAGTGTGGAGCATGTGAGATAGGAAAGATGAAAAGATCATCTCACAAGTCGAAACCCGAACCATCATCAAAAAGAGTGTTGGAGTTACTTCACATGGATTTATGTGGCCCCATGCGAACACAAAGCATAAACGGGGAGCAATATGTGTTGGTTATCGTCGACGACTATACCTGGGTTAAATTCTTGCGATCCAAGGATGAGACATCTCAAGAAACAATAGACTTCATCAAGAGTGTCAAAACCCAACAGCAGCTGTCTGTACAATCAATCGGATCTGACAACGGCATGGAATTCAAGAACTTGGTAGTAGAGAGCTTCCTTCGATCCAAAGGTATTCATCATTAGTTTTCTACTGCTTTTACACCTCAACAAAATGGAATCGTTGAGAGGCGTAACCATACCCTCGTGGAAGCCGCTCGCACAATGCTGACATACTCAAAGCTACCTCCGTTCTTGTGGGCCGAAGCCATGTCAACAGCGTGCTACATGCAAAATCTCTCCATAATTGATAAGCGCTTTAATAAAACTCCTTACCAACTATTTTTAAATAAAGTTTCGTTTATCAAGTACTTACGTGTATTTGGTTGCAGGTGCTACGTGCTAAATGACAAGGACAGCCTCGGGAAGTTCAACGAGAAGGCGGATGAAGCGATCTTCATTGGATACTCATCCAATTCGAAGGCATATCGCACATACAACACTCGCATCAGGACAGTCAATGAGAGTGCGCATGTCACATTCGATGAAATGGCTAAACTGGCTCCCGAAGTTGACCAATCAGGACCACGCATTACACCAATGCCTGGAGACTCATCACAAACTTCTTCTTTTTCTCATTCTGACTTATTAATTTATTTGATTCGTTTTATGTAGAATTTTTTGGTTCTAGTGCTAATCCTTCTCATTGTTTCTTCTTTTGTAGTTAACACATCCAATGATTCAACTGCTCAACAAACTCCATCTTATCCACCTTCCACTTTATATCCTCCACTGTCCACTTCATCCACAGACACATCTTCAGTTGAATCTACTCATGAAATACCCTCACACATTGTGCCAAACATTATCCCTCTAACTGATCAAGCCGAACCTGAACCTAAACCGGAACCAGTGGTACCTTCATTCGAAACCATCGACCATAACTCATCATCCATTCCCACACTCACCACTAAGCTTCCATCCCGTTCACCCCTTCCACATGAGACAAAATGGACCGGGAGTCACCCAAACAAACAAATCATTGGTGATCTCTCTGCTGGTGTCCAAACTCAAAGGGCATCTGCTAACAAATGTCTCTTTGCATCATTCCTTAGCATGATAGAGCCTGCTCGTGTGGATGAAGCCTTGAAAGACCCAGATTGGATTGTAGCAATGCAAGAAAAGCTCAACCATTTTGAACAACTCTAAGTATGGCGGTTAATTCCCAAACCCAAAGATCGAACCATAATCGGAACAAAGTGGATTTTTAAGAACAAACGAGATGAAAATGGCATCGTGGTAAGAAATAAAGCAAGACTTGTCGCCAAAGGCTGCCGACAGCAAGAAGGCATAGATTATGACGAGACCTTCGCTCCAGTTGCACGGATTGAAGCAATCAGAATCTTCTTGGCGTACGCGGCACACAAAGATTTCAAAGTGTACTAGATGGACGTCAAGACAGCCTTCCTAGACGTCAAGCGCTCTATGGTTTGAAACAAGCACCTCGGGCATGGTATGACAGTCTTTCTAACTTTCTTATCTCCGTTGGTTTCAACAAAGGTATGGTGGACACAACACTCTTCACTAAAAAGGAAGGCCAGAACATAATGTTAGTCCAAATATACGTTGATGATATTATATTTGGATCTACTAACTGTAATTTTTGTAAGGATTTCTCATCCCTAATGGAGTCCAGGTTTAAGATGAGTATGATGGGGGAAATGAAAATTTTCCTCGGATTACAAGTCAAACAACTTGAAAATGAGATATTTTTGAACCAGTCGAAATATACTCTTGACATTCTCAAGAAGTATAAGTTAGACTCTTGCACGAGTATCGCAACTCCCATGGCTTCCAACTGTAAGTTAGACACTGAACCTGCCGGGGAAAGTGTCGACAATACAACTTACAGAGGGATAATTGGTTTTCTACTTTATCTTACTACCAGTAGACCAAATATAATGTTTTCAACATGTCTTTGTGCTTGCTTTCAGGCCGACCCAAAAGAATCACACCTAACTACGGTAAAACGCATTTTTCTTATCTTAAGGGTACACCCGATCTTGGTATCCAAAGGGAACCAATTTTGATCTTACTGACTTTTTAGATGCTGATTTTGCAGGTTGTAGGGTTGATAGGAAAAGCACTTCAGGTAGAATACATGTAACATCTGTCCTTTTGACCAAGTACGTGTAATTATTTTAGTGGATAAATATTTTAATAATATTGGGTTAGTCCAATTATATCCCATTTCGTGAATTGATACGTGTTGGGATTGTGATTACGTGTTATCGGATTATAATTTTAGTGGATTAAATGTATATTTGAGATTATGAGATTAAATGGGTTAAAAGGGTATTAATATTGAAAATGTGATATCAGGTTCGGGTTATCGGGTACCAGGTTTCTAAAAATAGAAACCATATGTTCGTTCCTTCTTTAGCATCCTTTCCTTAATTAGAACTTGTGAAATTGTGTGTGTATGTGTGTGAGGCCTTCCAGCAGCAAGAAACTCTCCTAACATCCAGATTAGTTGCTGAGATTTGGAGTTAACTTCATCATCTCCATTGATTGAGTGTTCTTGAGCTCAAGAAGGTAAGAACCTTTGATTAGTAGCTTAAAATTTGAATGGGCTGGTACTAAAATTGTGTAAAGTGTTTAAGGGTTTGTAAGGGATTTCTATATATTGACTTTGGAGTAGTGTTGGGCTAGAATCGAAGTAAGGGGAGGTTTTAACCTCCTAGACAGGTCTGAAAAGCAAACCAGGAAGAAGGAGTCGACCGTGTCGCGGTAGGGGGTTGTGGTCGCGACGCGTTTAGGCCGGGCGCGGTCGGGGCTGGCCGGTCCGGGTTAGTTAGGGGTCTCGAGTTGGGTTTCTTAGGGATGTATGGACTAGGTTTTGGGGTTCCGTTGGGATTGATTTCGGGTCGGGTTTTGTCTGGGTTTCTTAAAGTGTTGTGTCTGTGTCTGCTTTATATATATGTTGGATTTGAATTAACGGTAGGGATCTGTGTGTTTTTAGGGACGAGCAGATAGCCGGCTGAGTTTGATGATGGAGTTCAGAGTTTAGTGAATCAGTTGGGTCAATAAGGTGAGTACTCGAGTTCTTTTCCAAACGCACACTTTCTTTTGGGTATTCAGCTGTGTAGCTATTATCTATGCGTGTTATATATATGAGACAGGGACGTGAACCTCAGGTTTACTTCTATCTTTATTATATGTGTTGTGTACATATGTTATGAGATCTATTTCAGGGGTCCGTGATGAGTCCCATACGGACAGTGATTCGCGATACGTGATCGCACGGGCTGACTGTCCCTAACAGTCCTTGGGGCATATATATACGGCAGAGCCTGTAGCCGGGTCGCTCGTGTGCTACATGGTTATTGCTAATCATTGTTGCGTGCGGTGTGTTAGCCGGGGAAGTGCCCCCACAGTGATTGCACATTGTGTTTCAGATCTCATTCTTTTGTGATCAATACCTGAGATGTGTGTCGAGTAGCATGGATAGGGACAGGGACTGGGATTGGGACTGTTGTGTGTTATGTGCTATGTGTTTACTGTGCAGTGTCTAACTCTCACGTACTCACGAGCTTTCTAGCTTACGTCTTCGAGTCTAACATGTTCAAGGAATCAGAAGGAAACTCAGTAGCAGCAGCCGCCGAGTAGGGTCGGGGATTTACTTGAAGACTTCATATCTGTTTTGTATGTAATGTCTAGAACTGCATATGATAGTTATTTTGGGATGATGTATCAGTATGTGTATCTGATAGTCAGGGATACTATGTTAGCTTAATCTGGATTTGCGAATGTACTGGATTGTGATGTTGTGATTAGCCTTGTGTATAAAGTTTTAAATTATCAGTGATTTGCATTATCTTATGACACGTGTGTTATGGATCTCCAGCGTTATTTCCACTTATGATATTGTGTTAACGTGGCATTTCTGAGATTAGGAGGGGTGTTACATGATAGTACCAGAGCTTGCGGTTTGAAGCTTGAGTGTCGTTAGTGGATGCTTGACTTAAACCTTTTTCCGATCCATGGGGTATCATTTTTGCGCTTTATATTAGTGGATTAACTGACCTAGCTTATTGTATGACGCTGGGTGATTTGGTTATTGTATCTAACTGTATCGTTTTGTGTAGATCAGTATGGTAGATCAGGGAGAGGGATCCGACGCGGGTAAGCCGGCTGGCGACGAGTACATCTATAAATCAGATTTAATGGAGGTTTTTTCGGAGTTTTATAGATAGAAGCGGGAACAAGAGCGGGGTCAGGGACCGGTTGTTCAGCCGACTAGGACTGAGTCAGGGGTTGTGCTTCTTCATCTTCGCAGCGGGGCGGGTCCTTTAAGGACTTCATGATGGGAGCCCCACCGTAGTTCCGGGGTGACGGTGAGCCGGGGGCGGGTATAGCCTGGGAGCGAGAGATCGAGGCTGCCTTATGGGTAGCCTACATGGATCCGGAGACATGGTTGGTTATGCGGCTTATCAGTTACGGGGAGGGGCTTCCCAGTGGTTGAAGTCGATTGAGTCTTCGATGACGCAGTCCGCCGCATATGCTATGACTTGGGAGTAGCTCCGAGCCATGTTTGAGCTCCAGTATATTCCTCGAGACGAGCGCAGAAAGATGGAGCGCCGATTTCTCCATTTGCAGCAGGGTAGCATGATCGTCCAACAGTATGTTGATCGATTTAATGAATACTCACAATTTGCACCTCAGCATGTCGACACAGAGAGCCGAAAGGCTAATGCATTTATCGATGGTGTTCGGTCAGACATCCGGGAGTTTGTGGGGCTGCATGATACCCCTACCTTTGCTAGAGCTATAGAGATGACCCGCATGAGGGAGCGGGAGATACTTAAGCAGAGGGAGCAGCCTTCTTCCTAGAGACAGCGCACTGGGACTTCATAGTAGTCGTCGAGTGTTTGGAGGTCCTCTGGGGACGCTCCCGAGGATCAACGTCCGGATCAGTGGCAGTTCTCGGGTCAGAGTTCAGGGCAGGGTTCAGGGCAGAGGCGTGACCGAGATAGGGGAAGAGATCGGAGGTCGAGGAGACAGGGTCAGAGTCAGGGGTCGGGGGCTCAGAGTCAGAGTAGTGTGGGGAGGGGTCCCAAGCATCTGGTAGTAGAGTCGAGAGTTCTTATGGGGATCGGGAGTGCCCGAAGTGTCACAGGCGCCATTCTGAGCAGTGTTCTTTAGATCTGTCGCGATGTAATAGATGCGGTCAGCGGGGTCATGCTGCCGCCGTGTGTACCATTCCCGAGCGGCTGTGCTTTCGATGTGGGAGGCCAGGACACAGAGTTCGAGATTGTCCGGAGCCGGGACCAGCATTTCAGGGAGCCAGTTCGAGTGGGTCCAGGACAGAGTCGTCATCGTCTAGTCGCTGTGATTCAGTTCCGAGTGGCTGAGGACGGGTATTTCAGGCGACCGCCGAGGATGCATGGGATGCCACAGATGTCGTTTCGGGTACATATATTATGAACGGACTTCGAGCCCGTGTACTATTTGATTCTGGGGTTAATCGCTCATACGTGTCTATTATCTTCTGTGCGTATTTTACTATGTCTTCTTCTCCCCTATCTGTTCCTTTGATTGTTGAGGGGGTTGATGGGAATACCATGTTAGTGAGTTGGGTATATCGGGATTGTGCATTAGAGATCGGTTCCCATCAGTTTATGATTGACTTACTACCGATTGAGATCAGCATTTTCAATGTGATTGTGGGTATGGATTGGCTGACTGCAAGACGGGCTGATATTCTGTGTGCTAAGAAGATCATTCGCATACCCATTTCTGATAATGAGAGTGTTACCGTGTACGGGGAATGTCGTAAGGGCGAGATTGGGATTGTGTCTATTGCTAGCGCTCAGAGATATGTGTCTAAGGGATGCGAGACCTTCCTAGCTTATGTTGTTGACGCGAGGAAGGAAAAGAAGACCTTAGAGGATATTCTTATGATCTGTGAGTTCCCTGAAGTATTCCAAGAGGAGTTGCCTGGGTTACCGCCAGACCGCCAAGTGGAGTTTCACATAGATCTTGTTCCTAGGGCGGTACCGATTGCTAAGACGCCTTATAGGTTGGCACCGACAGAGATGCGAGAGTTGATGTCTCAGTTACAGGAGCTGTTGGATCGTGGATTTATCCATCCGAGCTCATCACCGTGGGGTGCACTGGTGTTGTTTGTAAAGAAGAAGGACGGCAGTATGCGGAAGTGTATAGACTACAGAGAGTTGAACAAAGTGAGAGTGAAGAACCGTTATCCGCTTCCACGTATCGACGATTTGTTTGATCAGCTCCAGGGATTGAGCTTCTCCTCGAAGATAGACTTGCGATCTGGGTATCATTAGTTGAGGGTTAGAGACGAGGATGTGCCGAAGACAGCGTTCCGGACTCGTTATGGGCACTACGAGTTCCTTGTGATGCCATTCGTATTGACTAATGCACCCTCGACTTTCATGGATATGATGAACTGTTTGTGTAGATCTATCTTGGATAGATTTGTGATAGTCTTCATTGATGACATCTTGATTTATTCGCGGAGCGCTGAGGACCACAAGCATCACCTCCGAGAGATTTTGACTGTGCTGCGCAGGGAGAAATTGTATGCCAAGTTCTCCTAATGCGAGTTTTGGTTGCGGGAAGTGCAGTTTTCGGGGCATGTGGTCAGTACCGAGGGTATTAAAGTGGATCCAGCCAAGATCGAGGAAGTGATGAGTTGGGAGCCATCGAAGTTAGTGCCAATGATTCGCAGTTTTTTGGGTCTTTCCGGGTACTATAGACGCTTTATCCAGGACCTTTCGAGGATTGCCTTGCCATTGACGAGATTGACACGACAGTCCGTACCGTTTGAGTGGTCCGAGGATCAGGACCGTGCGTTTAAAGAGTTGAAGACCCGGTTGTGTCAGGCTCTAGTGTTAGCATTACCAGAGGGTACCGATGACTTCGTGGTCTATTGTGATGCTTCGGGATCAGGGCCGGGGTGTGTTTTGATGCAACGGGGAAAGTGATCGCCTATGCTTCGTGCCAGCTGAAGATTTACGAGGAGAGCCATATTGTGCATGATCTGGAGTTAGACGCCATCGTGTTCGCATTGAAGATTTGGCGGCATTATGTTAGTATATCCTGTGTGACGATAGCAGTCTAAGTTTAGATAACATTTTGTGTAAGTCTATTTACTTGATATTAGATATTAACAAGTGTTTGATATATGTTGGATTATGTATGTTTGATATTGATTGTTTGTATGTTTGAACTTGGTGTAATGCATTACAAGAAGTTCAAACATAAAGTTCAAAGATAAATTCAAACATAAGATAAAACATAAGTTCAAACATAAGTTTGAATGATGAGGTTCGACTTTAGCTATAGATTCGAATTTGTCTAGGAGGACAAGTTCGAATAAGGCCTTGGGCCAGATTCGAATTTGCCCTAGACAAACTCGAATCTGCCAGTATAATTAAGGGTTAATTCGATTAATTATTGGACTTTTGCAGAATTTGTCAGACGATTAGCAGAAGGCGATCTCGAACTTGATTGCAATCACAAAGTTTCGTGAGGAGAGAATCGTCGTGTTGGGGCGTTCTAAGTTGTTCGTCTATCACCATGGTAGTCTCCGTGTTTCGGTGTGCGTGATATATCCGTCAAGCCACTAACGAGGATTCCGCACTCGTTGGAAGGTGTCGCGTCAAGATAGATCCGTAGAGTTCAGACCTTACACATTATCTGTATGGATCTCGGTTTATCGTGTAAGAGCCTTCAGTATTTGTTCAGCCAGAAGGAGTTGAACATGCGTCATTGGCGTAGTCTAGAGCTGCTAAAGGACTACGATTGCAAGATTCAGGGCCTCGAGCATTGAGATTCAGGGCCTCGGGCTAATGTTGTAGCTGATGCCTTGAGCCGTAGGGCATGCGGCCAGACTGTGATTTCCAAGGCCACGAGGCTTGAGATTACCTCAACATTGACAGATAGTCTGAGATTAGCGCAGCAGGAGGGCCTGCGGGGTGATAATGTGAAACGGGAGCGTCTAACTGGGCAGCTTGAGACGTTGATCAGGGACGATTGGGGGCTGTATACGTTTCATGATAGGGTCTGGGTTCCGAGGATTGGGAATCTGCAGCAGTTGATTCTTGATGAGTCGCACCGATTGAGGTTGTCTGTTCATCCAGGGAGTACTAAGATGTATCGTGACCTTCGTGACTTCTGTTGGTGGCTGGGGATGAAACGGGATGTGGGCAGATACGTTGAGCAGTGCATGACTTGCCTAAGGGTCAAGGCGGAGCATCAGAAACCGCACAGTCATCTTCAGCCGTTAGAGATCCCCGAGTAGAAGTGGTACCACATTACGATGGATTTCATTGTGAGACTTCCACGCATGGTTCGCGGGAACGACATGATCGGGGTAATAGTGGATCGACTAACGAAGAGTGCACATTTCTTAGCCGTCCGGGGCACAATCACCATGGATTAGTTAGTGAGGCTGTATATTAATGAGGTGGTATCACGACATGGGATTCCGAGGTCAATTACTTCGGATAGGGATACGCGGTTTACGTCTCGATTCTGGCAGAGTTTCCAGCAAGAGCTAGTCACCAAGGTTCAGCTGAGCACGGCGTACAGACCGCAGACTGACGGGCAGACAGAATGTACTAATCAGACCCTCGAGGATATGTTGTAAGCGTATGCCATCGACTTCAGTGGTAATTGGGATGTGCATTTGCCATTAGTCGAGTTCGCCGATAATAACAGCTATCATGCCACGATCAAAATGGCTCCATTTGAGGCACTGTATGGGCGTAAGTGCTTGACCCCAGTGTGTTGGGGCGAGGTCGGTGAGCGACCTATTAGTGAGTTGGAGCTACTGCAGGAGACCAGTGATAAGGTGGCCGTGATTCAGGAGCATATGAGGGTCACCCAGAGTCTTCAAAAGAGTTACGCGATTGCCGTCTGACAGAGTTAGAGTTTCGTGTTTGGGATCGAGTTCTGTTAAAGGTGTCACCGTGGAAAGGGGTGATCCGGTTCAGACATCGTGGGAAACTGAGTCCGCGGTATATTGGGCCGTTCAAGATTGTTGACAGAGTCGGGGATCAGGTCGATCGAATAAAATGGCCTCCAGAGTTAGCCGGTGTGCATGATACCTTTCACGTGAGTTATCTACGGAAGTGTCTGGCCAAAGATGATCAATACGTGCCCCTATCCGAGATTACAGTCGATGACCAGCTGCGATATGTGGAGCAGCCTGAGGCCATTACCGATAGGAAGATCAAGAAGCTGAGGAATAAAGAGATTGCCTTGATACTCGTTCAATGGAGGCATCATAAAGGTACCAACGCCACTTGGGAGCCCGAGTTAGAGATGCGATCGAGATATCCTCAGTTGTTCCAGAGCTCGAGTTAGATTCGGGGCGGAATCTCTTTAAGGGGGAGGATTTTTAACATCCGTCCTTTTGACCTGGTACGTGTAATTATTTTAGTGGATAAATTTTTTAATAATATTAGGCTGGTCCAATTATATCCCGTTTCGTGGATTGATACGTGTCGGGATTGTGATTACGTGTCACCGGGTTATAATTGTAGTGGATTAATTGTATATTTGAGATTACGGGATTAAATGGGTTAAAAGGGTATTAATATTGAAAATATGATATCGGGTTCGGGTTATCGGGTACCGGGTTTTTAAAAATAGAAACCATATGTTCGTTCCTTAATGCCTCCTTTCTTTAATTAAAACTTGTGAAATTGTGTGTGTACGTGTGTGAGGCCTTCCAGCAGCAAGAAACTCTCCTAAAATCAAGATTAGTTGCTGAGATTTGGAGCTAACTTCATCATCTCCATTTATTGAGTGTTCTTGAGCCCAAGAAGGTAAGAACCTTTGATTAGTAGATTAAAATTCGTATAGGCTGGTACTGAAATTGTGTAAAGTGTTTAAGGGTTTGTAAGGCATTTCTATATACTGACTTTGGAGTGGTGTTGGGCTGGAATCGAAGTAAGGGGAGGTTTTAACCTCCTGGACCGGTCTGAAAAGCGTAGCAGGAAGAAGGAGCTGACCGTGGTTGCGGTCGCGACACGTTTAGGCCAGGCGCGGCGCGTTCTGGCTGGGCGCGGGCGCGTTCGGGGCTGGCCGTTCCGGGTTGGTTCGGGGTCTCGGGTTGGGTTTCGTAAGGATGTTTGGGCTGGGTTTTGGGGTTCCGTTGGGATTGCTTTCGGGTCGGGTTTTGTCTGGGCTTCAGGGTTCGATTGGGATTATTTGTCAGGGCCGGTTCGGTTAAAGTGTTGTGTCTGTGTCTGCTTTCTATTTATGTTGGGTTTGAATTAATGGTAGGGATCCGTGTGTTTTCAGGGATGAGCAGACAGCGGGCTAAGTTTGATCAGGAAGTTCAGAGTTCCGTGAATCAGTTGGGTCAATCGGGTGAGTACTCGAGTTCTTTTCCAAACGCGCGCTTTCCTTTGGGTATTCAGCTGTGTAGCTATTATCTGTGCGAGTTATGTATATGAGACAGGGACGTGAACATCAGGTATACTTCTAAATTTATTATATGTATTGTGTACGCATGTTATGAGATCTATTTCAGGGTTCCGTGATGAGTCCCATACGGACAGTGATTCGTGATACGGGATCACACGGGCTAACTGTCCTAACAGTCCTTGGGGCGTATATATATGGCAGGGCTTATAGCCGGGTCGCTCCTGCGCTACAGGGTTATTGCTAATCACTGCTGCGTGTGGTGTGTTAGCCGGGGAAGTGCCCCCACTGGGATTGCGCATTGTGTTTCAGATCTCATTCTTCTGTGTATCATACATGAGATGTGTGTTGGGTAATAGGGACTTGGATTGTTGTGTGTTATGTGCTATCTGTTTACTGTGCAGTGTTTAACCCTCGCGTACTCACGAGCTTTCTAGCTTACGTCTTCGAGTCTAACATGTTCAGGGAATCAGAAGGGATCTCAGCAGCAGCAGCCGCCGAGATAGGGTCGGGGATTTACTTGAAGACTTCATATCTGTTTTGTATGTAATGTCTAGAACTGCATAGGATAATTGTATTGGGATGATGTATCAGTATGTGTATCTGATAGTCAGGGATATTATGTTAGCTTAATCTGGATTTGCGAATGTACTGGATTGTGATGTTGTGATTAGCCTTGTTGATCGATGCATTTGACATTAAGGTTTTCGTGCTCAATTCACATGTAAATGCATCTCTTTTATAGAATATATGCTACTTTCATAAGTATTTTGTTTGAATTATGTGATGGAAGAAAATGGCTAAAATTGGTGTTGTTTGGAGTGAAAAGACTTGAAAAGGAGCAGCGGATCAATCCGCCAAAAGGCGATCAATCTGTCCGAGATCAGAAAGTTTCAGAAGAATGTCAGAGGTTCAGCGGACTAATCCGCCCAAAGCCCCATCAGTCTGTCAAGGCGGAATCTTTCAAAAAGAATGGATAAATATCAATATATTCCGTTGGGATTTGGAATTATCAATAAATAGGGATGCCATAGAACGTCCAAAAGACATCTCACACACATCCAAAGCCTCTCTTTCACCCCCATCACTCGTCGGAACACCGTTTAACACCGAATCAATGCCAAGATCACCTCCGCTTCAACCATTCAGCAATCCATCGCCTTGAAGATCTCTTCACTAATCAAGATGCAATCTTTGAAGGCTATGGAAAGCTAATCTCATCACGGTTACTTCTGGGGATAATCAATAGTGAAGTTTTTATATTTTGTCAAGTAGTTTTGTTATATAACATTGATACATTCCATGTGGTTTTCATTAGTTAATCATATGATTGTGTTTTTGTGTTCATGCTTTTATTGTTGATTATCGTAAGACGAGTTATTGCAATCATATCGTTCGTGTCGAGCTCAAACTAGAATAGGAGTTATGACGGGTGATGATGAAAACATAATTCGTGCCCAAGATATATTAATAATATTGCAAATAGGTCATGTCTATGTGATCTTGAGTATAACCTAATGAAAGATAGAATATAATTACTTTTCTATGTGATAAAACCTAGAAGTAATCCATCCATTCATATAATCACAACCTAAGTGTTTGGTGTTATTGTGTTCCAAAATCTTTCTAGTTAGTGATTCTTGTTTCGTTTAAGTTTGGATTTATTTATTAATGTTTATCGTTAAGTTTCATTATTCGCTCAAGTAAAGTATTTAGATTTGTGTTTTCGCTGCAACTATAACCACATGTTTCTCGTGGATTCGATCCCTCTTACCCTAACTACTTAGGTTATTTGGAGTTTATTTTTGACGAGTTGACGACATCTCGATCAAATTTTGGCGCCGTTGCCGGGGAACTAGTGCGCTTATAAGAAAGCGATTTTGTTTGTTTTCTAAATCTTTTTTTAGAATTAAATTAAAAAAATCCAAAAATATTTGTTTTTATATTTCTTAGAATTAGTTTACTTGCTTTTGTTTGCTTTCTTTTGCTTATTTTCAGGTAATAAATCCTTGCATGCACACACGTCATTGTGGACGTGATTCCCCACTACAATACGCACCAGAGTTGGAGAGAACAGTTCGTAGTATTCGTAAATCATTAAGGGAGCAAGGAGAATCTAAAAAGAAGCGACAAGGACCATTGTTCCCTTAAGAAAAGCCTCTGGACGAAGGAAAATCGACTAGTGCTAGAATGGAAGATCAAAACGATAACATAATAGGCCCTCAAGGACGTCCAGTTGCATCTTATTTCCAGCCGGATACTTATGATGATCCATCACCCATAGTTTACCCGGAAGGAGATAATCTGACTATAGATATTCGACCCCAAGTTGTGAGCAATTTATCAATATATAGGGGTACTGCTAGTGAAGAGCCATATCAACACCTCTAAGAATTTCTCAGAAATGTGCAATCTTAATCAAATTAGATGTATGACAAGGAATGATCTCAGGTTATGTCTTTTCCCTTTTTCTTTAAAAGATAGAGCAAGTCAATGGTTTGCATCACTTCCCGCGGGTAGCATTACTACGTGGGATGATATGCAAAAACAATTTCTACATGAGTACTATCCCATCAGTAAAACTAGTGAGATTCGAAAACAAATTAATGATTTTTCACAATTACCCGGCGAAGAATTTCATGAAGCATTTGATCGTCTCAAAGAAATGCTACGATCATGCCCGCATCATGCTATTCCTCGTTGGCAATTAGTGAAAACGTTTTTTGATGGGGTAGATGTTTTTAGCAGACAAATGATTAATGCTGCTAGTGGAGGTGGTTTCTTAAGTCGAGAGGGTGAGGATGCTTGGAGATTATTAGAAACATTATATGAGGATTTAAAAACTCAAGCCTCATCCACTCGACGGAAGCCTGCTGCCACACTTCATGCTGCTTCAGTGTTAGATCTAAATTGGAAAAATGAAGTTAATACATCTATATCTGATACTCATAAGAAGCTTGACTTCATAATTCAAAGTTTGGGGAAAGGTAGTGCTTCTGTCTTGCAGGTACAAGAGTCATGCTCATTATGTGGAGACCCGTCTCACAAAGGGGATGATTGTCTTCAATTTAATGCTCCACTGAATGAACAAGTCAACGAGGCACAAGGATTTCAGCGAAAGTATGATCCATACGCTAATACCTATAATCCAGGGTGGAGAGATCATCCAAACTTTCGTTGGAAGAATGATGAGCATTATAATGCGAAGCCACGATACGATGGGAGTGGTTCCGCTAATCAAAACCGACAGCAATACCAACAAAGGCCACAACAACAGTATCATGGCCAAAGTTCAGATCAAAGCGGGAATCAAGGTAGGGGGATGAGAATAATACTGATCAAAAGCTTGATAAGATCATGGAGTTCTTAACATCCCTTGATAAGAAGACGACCCAAACACATCAAGAAGCTAGTGCAAATTCCAAATCTATTGCAGCACTAGAGAAGCAAATGGGTCAACTGGCAGAGAAATTGAGTAAAAGTGATGAGGGAAGCCTTCCGAGCACCACAACATTGAATCCTTCACATCAGCGAGCCGGTAAGGAACAACTGAATGAGGTAATCACTTTACGTAGCGGTAAGAAAGTGGATAACAAGGTACGTATGCCTAGTCCTAATGATACTGATGATGATTGTGAAGTAGTAAACGATGAACCAAAGCCAACAGAAACACAAGTTTAAAAGAAAGACAAAGAATGCGATAAAGTGGCACTTAAAGTTGGGGAGGGGGGTACAAGTTCTTCTCTAGTACCCTTCCTTTCAGCTTTAGAAAAACCGGCTTCCTTTCCATTCGGGAAGAGAGGACCAAAGACTGAAGATATGTGGGAAATATTCAATAAAGTTAAAGTTAATGTTCCCCTTATCAAATTGATACAGCAAGTTCCGTCATATGCTAAATTTTTAAAAGATTTGTGCATTCAAAAGTACAAACTTCAAGCTTCAATGTCAAAAAAAATTGAATTGACGGAACATGCTAGTGTCATTCTATTGAATTCTCTGCCACCTAAACTCAAAGATCCTGGAACGCCTTTGATATCAATCACAATGGAAACATTCAAATAAAAAAGGTGCTTCTTGATTTAGGAGCTAGTGTAAATATACTCCCAGGGAATGTGTTTCATAGATATGATCTTGGTATGCTACAACAAACTGATGTAATTTTACAGTTAGCAGACCGATCTACTAAAATTCCTCGGGGTGTGTTGGCTGATGTGATTGTTAAAGTAGAGGATTTTTATTATCCTGTTGACTTCTTGGTTTTAGATACAGAGACTACCGTTAAAGATTGTCAACCTACAATCATCTTAGGTCGCCATTTTTTAGCAACAGTGAATGCACAAATTAATTGTCGATCAGGGGCCATGGACATTACTTTTGGTAATAGGAAGATGAGGTTAAATGTCTTTAATACTTTAATTAATGCACCAATGGAAAGTGAGTGTTATATGGTAGATACTGTTGATGATCTCGTGCACACATTTAAGCCATGTATGCTTACTGATGATGCTTTGGAGCATTACTTTTGTTTTGACAGGGATGACCTTGCAGACTTAAAAGAGGTTCAGGTGATCCATAAGGCAGTGATGAGCTCATTTGAAAAAAAAAACCTCCATGGACGCACAAAGTCGAGTCACTTCCACTCAACTTCAATCCACCATTGAAGCCATCTTTGGAGGATCCTCCTAACTCGGAACTCAAAACTCTCCCTTCTCATCTTAAGTATGCTTTCCTTGGACCGAATTCAACCTTACCTGTTATAATTTCTTCTGATCTTATAGGATCACAGGAAGTGGAGCTAATGAAAGTGCTTTCAAAGCACAAAGCAGCAGTTGGATGGACCATTGCAGACCTCAAGGAAATTAGTCCAGCACTCTGCATGCATAGGATTTTGACAGAGCCTGATGCGAAACCATCGCGTGAGACACAACGAAGGTTGAACCCGAATTTACGAGAGGTGGTCAAGAAAGAGGTATTAAAGTGGCTTGATGCATGCATCATATATCCGATCTTAGATAGTGTCTGGGTTAGCCCAACACAAACGGTACCTAAGAAGTCAGGTATCATAGTTGTAGAGACTGGTAGCGGGGAACAGATTACCACTCGGCCAGTAACCGGTTGGCGAGTGTGTATCGATTACCGGAAGTTAAATTCTCCTATTAAAAGATCACTTTCCCCTTCCGTTCATAGACCAAATCATTGGGAAGCTATCAGGTCAGAAATTTTATTGCTTTCTTGATGGGTACTCTGGATACAATCAAATTGCTATCCATCTAGATGACCAAGAAAAAATGACATTTACATGTCCTTATGGCACATTCGCATTCCAAAGAATGCCATTTGGATTATGTAATGCTCCCGCAACTTTTCAAAGATGTATAATGAGTATTTTTTCAAATACGGTGGGAGAGTCGTTAGAAATTTTTATGGATGATTTTTCCATTTTTGGGGAATCATTTGATGTTTGTCTCGAACAACTAGAGAAGGTTTTAAAACATTGCACAGAGACTAATCTAGTATTGAGCTGGGAAAAAAACCATTTTATGGTTAAAGAATGGATTGTACTTGGTCACCTAGTTTCTGAGAGGGGATTTGAAGTTGATCGAGCCAAAGTGCAAATCATATCTACCCTTCCTCCTCCCACTACGGTTAAAAGCGTTCGCTCTTTCTTGGGACATGTAGGATTTTACAGGCGTTTTATAAAGAATTTTAGTGCTATATCTAAGCCATTATGTAATTTATTATTAAAAGATGCACCTTTTTCATTTGATGACTCGTGTTTGCAGGCTTTTAATGAACTAAAGGCGAAGCTTATAGAAGCCCCTATTTTACATTCACCAGATTGGTCGCAACCGTTTGAAATAATGTGCGATGCGAGCGATTACGCGATAGGGGCTGTTCTAGGGCAACGGGTGAATAAAAAACCTGTTGTAATTTACTATGCAAGTAAGGTCTTTTCAGAGGCTCAATTGAATTACACCACGACAGAGAAAGAATTACTTGCAGTAGTTTTTGCCTTAGACAAGTTTCGATCTTATGTTTGGGGTGCCAGTAATCATTTATTCAGACCATAGTGCCTTAAGATATCTACTTGAGAAGAAAGATGCCAAGCCTCGTCTAATTAGATGGATTTTGCTACTTCAAGAGTTTGATTTAGAGATTCGCGACAAGAAAGGCTCTGAAAATGTGGTTGCAGATCACTTATCACGTCTCCCTGTTCATATCAATGATCCAACTGAAGTCATACAGGAGAATTTTCCTGATGAGTATTTATGAAATGTTTCTAAACTTCCATGGTATGCTAACATTGTGAATTTCTTCACTGCATGGAAAATTCCCGAGCATTGGAGCACACAACAAAGGAAGTACTTTTACTCACAGTTGAAACAGTACATTTGGGAAGAACCAGATCTGTTCAAAATTGGACCAGATCAGATAATTAGGAGATGTGTTCCAGATCACGAGCATCATAGTATCCTTTCTCATTGTCATACATTTGCATGTGGGGGGCATTTTAGTGCTAAGAAAACGGGGCATAAAATTTTACAATCCGGGTTCTTTTGGCCCTCTATATTTAAAGATGCTCATATTTTTGTTCAAGCATGCACACGATGCCAACAGATAGGGGGGATTTCAAGGAAAGATGAAATGCCAATGAACCCAATTTTTGTAGTAGAAATATTTGACGTATGGGGCATCGATTTCATGGGACCCTTCCCTACCTCATTTGGTTCGTGTACATTTTAGTGGCTGTAGATTATGTGTCAAAATGGATAGAAGCCGAGGCCACTAGAACAAATGATCATAGTGTGGTTTGTAAATTTGTTAAAAAGAACATATTTTCAAGGCACGGGATTCCCAAAGCTATCATTAGTGATGGAGGATCCCATTTCAAGAACTGGCAATTTGGAAAGTTACTTAAGCACTACGGAGTCAACCATCGAATAGCCACTCCTTACCACCCACAAACTAGCGGTCAGGTTGAGGTGTCGAATAGGGAAATTAAACAAATTTTAGAAAAAACGGTTCGCCCTGATCGCAAAGATTGGTCTACGCGACTGGACGATGCATTATGGGCATACCGTACAGTTTTCAAAACCCCTATTGGCATGTCACCATATCGCTTAGTTTATGGAAAGGCATGTCATTTACCTGTTGAATTGGAACATCGGGCCATGTGGGCTATCAAACAGGTAAACATGAATCTTGATGAAGCTGGTGCTGAAAGAAAGTTGCAATTATCAGAACTCGAGGCACTAAGGAATGAGGCATATGAAAGCACGCGCATCTATAAGGAGAAGACAAAAGCCTTCCATGACAAACACATAGCACGAAAGGTCTTTGTGGAAGGACAACAGGTATGGCTTTTTAACTCACGTCTCAAACTTTTTCCAGGAAAACTCAAGTCAAGATGGTCGGGTCCATACAATGTAACTAAGGTCTTCCCGAATGGTGCTATCGAAATTCAACATCCAAACGAAGGAGACCCATTCACTGTTAATGGACATCGACTCAAACCATACATCACTATGGATCCTGGTCAAGCTGAGGCTATGGCACTCGAAATGCCACAATATCATGATTAGCACGACAAGAGGTAAGAAGTCCGGCTGAAGACTTTAAACTTAGCGCTGTTCGGGAGGCAACCCGTTAAAATTTGTGGGTGTGTTCACTGAAAACCCTCACGAGACTCCACTCGTCCACTAGGGGTTTAAAAGGATTATTGCACGTGCTAAGTGCAATCGCGATCCCTACGAAAGTGTGGCTTAGTTTTTATTTATAGTCTTCTTTAAAAAAATTTTGCAAGTTTTTTTTTTATTGTATTGATTTGTGTTTAAATTCCTTTTTAATTTTGTTTGTGTTTCAAGCCAACTTGTTAATTCAAATCTGAGCTCACAATGATAAGAGTGCATTGAGGACAATGCGATGCTTAAAGTTGGGGAGGGGTTGAAATATAGACTGGTCGAGCTTTCTTGGAAGAGCGACTTAGCAAAGACAGACTCAATGATGGGACCTCTCCTCTTTGATCAGGTTACATCGTTCCATTTTTTTTCCCTCTAGAATATGATAAGCATGTTGGTTTACTTTTATTTCCTTTTAGTGTTTTCTTTATTCATATGCATTAGTAGGGTTAAATATAGTGAGATTTCCCTGGAAAGTATGGAACTAAGTTTTCAATGAATGGTGATGTAATTTTTTTTTTTTTTGAAAGTAAAGTAGCATCCCAACTTCTCTTGAGTCGGCTAGTGTGGGTCATTTGGCATACATGATGATCCTAATTAGGCCCAAAGTTATGTTCTGTTAGGAAAATACGAAAAAGGTGGCTTGATAATGGTAAGTGGTGTCCATACTTTTAATTAACGCCTGATGTAAAATTAATTGTTGCATGAAGGGTTTGATTAAAAGTGATATTAAGTTGAAAATTTTAAAATCTAATTGAACCGGCGCCCAAGAACCTTAAATTCAGAGCCTATGAAATAAGGGGGAGAAAAGTGAGTTGATAACTTAAGTGTGAAAAATGCCTCAAAAATACCAAGGTGTGGCCTAGTAAGCTCGAGAAAGTAAGCTCGAGGGGTGTTCAACACTCAGCCCCCTAAAGCCAACTGGTTTGGGAGCGGCTAGTCGAAATCTCGTTACATGGGCTTGCTAGAAAGTCATGTTCTATCCTTGTGTGAAAAATAAAAGAAAAGAAAGAAAAGAAGAAAAAGAGGTAATAAATAAAGAAAAGAGGCCAATGAGGACAAGCATCTTAAGGTCAACTCTCATTTTTGTAACCTTGAGCGAAAAAGGTCGGATTTAAATAACTGGTGCGTTGGGAATTACGGGTTCTAAAAAAGGATTCTTGGTAGCATTGTTAATCAAGCATGGAATGTGATAGTTGATGGAGCAGAAGGTTGAAATTAGAATAAGGACCCATTGTCATTTGAAAGCCGGTGATTTCATTTTGTTCCTATTAGAGATGACGATGGAATCCTAAGCCTGATTATGTCGAGGCCTACCTCGGGACGAGTTAGGAGAAAGTTGGGGAGGTTTGATCGATGCATTTTACATTAAGGTTTTCATGCTCAATTAACATGTAAATGCATCTCTTTTATAGAATATATGCTACTTTCATAAGTATTTTGTTTGAATTAGGTGATGGAAGAAAATGGCTAAAATTGGTGTTGTTTGGAGTGAAAAGACTTGAAAAGGAGCAGCGGATCAATCTGCCAAAAGGCGATCAATCTGTCCGAGATCAGAAAGTTTCAGAAGAATGTCAGAGGTTCAGCGGACTAATCCGCCCAAAGCCCCATCAGTCTGTCCGGATGGAATCTTTCAAAAAGAATGGATAAATATCAATATATTCCGTTGGGATTTGGAATTATCTATAAATAGGGATGCCATAGAACGTCCAAAAGACATCTCACACACATCCAAAGCCTCTCTTTCACCCCCATCACTCGTCGGAACACCGTTTAACACCGAATCAACGCCAAGATCACCTCTGCTTCAACCATTCGGCAATCCAACGCCTTGAAGATCTCTTCAATAATCAAGATGCAATCTTTGAAGGCTATGGAAGGCTAATCTCATCACGGTTACTTCTGGGGATAATCAATAGTGAAGTTTTTATATTTTGTCAAGTAGTTTTGTTATATAACATTGATACATTCCATGTGGTTTTCATTAGTTAATCATATGATTGTGTTTTTGTGTTCATGCTTTTATTGTTGATTATTGTAAGACGAGATATTGCAATCATATCGTTCGTGCCGAGCTCAAACTAGAATAGGAGTTAAGACAGGTGATGATGAAAACATAATTCGTGCCCAAGATATATTAATAATATTGCAAGTAGGTCATGTTTATGTGATCTTGAGTATAACCTAATGAAAGATAGAATATAATTACTTTTTCTATGTGATAAAATCCAGAAGTAATCCATCCATTCATATAATCACAACCTAAGTGTTTGGTGTTATTGTGTTCCAAAATCTTTCTAGTTAGTGATTCTTGTTTCGTTTAAGTTTGGATTTATTTATTAGTTTATCATTAAGTTTCATTATTCGCTCAAGTAAAGTATTTAGATTTGTGTTTTCGCTGCAACTATAACCACATGTTCCTCGTGGATTCGATCCCTCTTACCCTAACTACTTAGGTTATTTGGAGTTTATTTTTGACGAGTTGACGACATCTCGATCACTTGTGTATAAAGTTTTAAATTATCAGTGATCTGCACTATCCTATGACACGTGTGTTATGGATTTCCTGCGTTATTGCCACTTATGATATTGTGTTAACGTGGCATATCTGAGATTGGGAGGGGTGTTACAATATAGTTTTTGGGTGACAGACTGGTGAGTTGGTCTTCCAAAAAGTAAAACTGTGTTTCCACATCCACAATAGAAGCTGAGTATGTAGCAGCCGCAAGTTGTTGCTCTCAAGTGCTGTGGATGAGAACACAGTTACGTGATTATGGATTCTCGCTCACCAATATCCCTATACAGTGTGATTCTAGATATGCAATTGCCATCTCTTGCAATCTCGTGCAGCATTCACGAACGAAACACATTGACATCAGGTATCATTTTATTACAGATCATGTAGAAAAATGAACAATTGAACTTTATTTTGTAGGCACTGAATTTCAACTCGCTGATATTTTTACTACGGCTTTAGACGAACCTCGCTTTCAGTTTTTAGTATCTCATATCGGCATGTTGAATCCACCTTCTAGTTAAATTCCAAACATTTTCTAAAAAATTCTATTTTCAAACATATAAGTGCTAGAAATTCCTTTATTTAGAAAATATCTGTTATTTAAATTTAAAGGTCGTGTCACAAAATTAAGTTCAATATTTCTTTACCTACATATATTTTTAATAACTAATGATTCTGAAATTTTCTATGTGAATTGTTCATAATTATGTGGGACGCTGATTACATCCAGGTTTGTCTATATTTCAAAGGGTAAAAAGGCTCTAAAGTTTAGATCTAAAAAGATAATTGTTAATTTGAAGGGGAGTCAAGTTTAGGATGTTTAGTGTACTATAATTTAACTTTCACTTTTCTAACATTCTCATTTTTAGGATAAGTAATTTCTCAGAAAATCACAAAAAAATTAATGTTTTATCTAGTATTTTTAATTAATCAAATACTCAAAAAGATTTTATTTTTTATGTCTTACATAATTTTTTTTTTGCTTTTCTTTTTTTCTTAGTATAGTTTTAAAGAAAATCACAAAAATATTTTTCTCGGTTTCTTTGGCCCCATTTCCATTTAAAACACGCGGATCTTCTCATACCCGGCCCGACCTGCCTATTTAAATAGGCGGGATTTCTCTTTCTTCTTCACTAAGTCATCGCTTATTCTTCCGCTCTCTTTCTCCGACGCCCAAACGACCCCCACCACCGCCATTATCATCTATTTTCAAGCTTTCAAGCTCATTTGGTAGCCGATTTCTTCCATTTTTCTTGCATATTCTTGCATCTGCACTTCCAGGTAACCATTTTCTTGCTTTATTTTAGATTATAACATCTTATTTCGTGTTTTTAATTTTCTAATTTTTAAGGGTTTTTAAAGTCTGTTTTTTTTTTTTTTTTGCATTTTTAGGTTGTTTAATCTGTTCATTTTAACATAGTGTAGTTAAATAAAATGTTCCTTATATGGTTTAGCTTTAGGATCTGCATTTTCATGCATTTTTATGAAATTTTAAACTGTTCACGTTTGCATGTGCATGAACACATTTACTGTAAAATTGACTAAGTCCACAACTCGGATCATCCGAATTCGGATGACCTCTCTCTTAGGCAACATTTTAGTTTAAGTGTTCACTATTTTGGAACCATCATCCGAAATTCAGATAATTGGACAACACTTAGAAAATTTATAAGTATACAATATGTTTTACCCGAATTTCGGTTCACCCGGAAATAGGATGGAATCATATAATATCACTTGTATCTTTTATGCAACTAAGTCCTTGTCTCGGCCCACCTGAAATTCGGGTCCACACTAATTTGGCTGCCATCCGAATTAGTGACTTCCATGTTTATTTTCTAAGTGTTCATCATTGTAATCATCATCCGAAATTCGGATCCATCCGAATTTCGGTTCACCCCCCATATTTTAGTTTCATACTTAGTTTATACTTTCATGCATTAATGCATCATTCCATCTGAATTTCTATCCAGGAATTTAGACCATTTCATCAGAATTTCTCATGCACCCAAATTCGGTCTTCCATGCATCCGAATTTCAAGTCATCCGAAATTCCGCACTTAGTTTTTTTTTAATTTTTCAATTTTTTTGCATTTCACTAAAAATCAAAAATCACAAAAAAATTTCATGTCCTATGCACCATTGGTTTTAGTTTCAAATGAGTGTTTGAGTGAACACGTCTATTCTAACATTGGTCTCTAAACGATTAACTTTAGATTTTATTCAGTAGAAGTTACATTCTACTAATAAAAATGCCAATGCTTTAAACAAAATAAACGGGTTCAAATTCACGCTTATTTCAGACTTAGTATCAATGTTTCATTTCTATAACAAGTCTGTTAAACTAACAGTGTTGCATTTTTATAGGACTCATGGACCATCTAACCACCCTAACCGTTCCCCATCCTCCGCTACCCAATAACAATGCACAGCTGCCAGAAGAATCCCTTCTATCATCTGCCCAGTTCATTGAATTTGCACCTCACAACTGGTAGCTAGACCTTTCCATCCTTCGCTATGAAGCCAATTATATCACTTTTAATATCCTCAAAGGCCACCCCATTTTCTACGCCCTAACCACTGCCATCTCTGTACCCATCATCTACCTACAAAAATTCTGGCATCATCTAAACTTCGTTGATGATGTCGAACCTCACTTCACCACAATCATAGACTCCGTTCCCATCCAAATCACCCGTGAAGTCATCCGCCACATTCTCCGCCTACCTACCGAAAATCACTCAGTCACTAAATACGCCTTCGCCCCCATCCCATCACAAACCCAAACCCTTCGCGAAATTCTCACCATTGGCTATGATGACCCTTTACCAGGCCATCCGAATTCAAGACCAAGCAACTCCAGTCTCACTAGAGGGTCTTTTTCGACGTCATTAACAAATTCTTCACCGGTAAGCATTCCGGCCATGACTCTACATCCATCCAAGTCCTTGTAATGTTCGCTGCATTCGCCTTTGACCGCCACTATAACTACGCAGCTTTTATTTTTGAGGAATTGAAGCGGGCAATTCTAGAAGGAGGAACAAAAAGAGGGAGAAAATTCATACCATTCCAAAATTCCTCCAACTTTTCATACAGTTCGCCATGGACCAAGACGACGACATCCGCGAACGCCCCGAGGCTGACGTCTACAACACTGTTGCGCTTCAACGAATAAAAATTCTAGCAGACTCTACAGATGTCCCAGTAATGGACATCCTTCTATCACTGCTTCATCTGGCAGACCAAAGTGTTGAAAGGGTACGAGATTATATTCGGGAAGTGTATCCGGATGAGGCCATGTCTGCACCGACAGGGTTTAACCAATCCGACGGTGAGATGCTTAAGAGTGAGGACTAGGGAGTCGAGGCAGCAATGGAAAATATATTGGGTACTGGGGAGAGGGAGCTATCTATAGTGAGGGAGGGAGCAACAGGTGAGCAGGCAGAGGCGGTCGATTCTGAAAGTACCGTCTCTGACCAAGAGAGGGCTGAAGGTAACAAATCTGAGGGTGTTCCAAGCCCCATTATCCGGACTACCCCATATAAGACCACTAGTCTAGTGGTCGAAGAAACCCCAACCATCCACTCGATGTCCCCTCTACGGGAACCTGTTTCATTTCACGGGGAGTCAGCACATACACCACCACCCTCTCACTCGGAGAGAGGTGATGTTGAAACAGGTCACTTGTCGTAACACCCAAGATTTCTCAAAGGTCTTAAGACTAGGCCCCAGTAGCAATGCAATATCAATCAGGAAATTAAGATAATAATTAACAGTAAGGAACTAAAGTTAATTACAAACAGAGACTTTTAAATAATAGGGTACAGACTTCTAGACTATTACATCAAATCACAAATTATAAACTAGCCCCGAATCCCCAAAGCTATATCATCAGTCAAGTACCAAGGTGTTGAAACAGGTTCTAAGGCACTTCAAGCTCTTTCAGAGTCCTGACCTATGAACTAGGTCCAGCCAATCCTTTGTTTTTACCTGAAAAATAATGAAACAACGGGGTAAGATTAATTGCTTAGTAGAATGTAGAATTTCACATTTAACATGCAATTATGAACGCGGAAAGCTCATGCATTGCACTCGGCTCATGCACAGCTCAGCTCTATTACTCATGCACTGCACTAGGCTCATACACTACTCAAATCTCGAAGGGACATAGGCCAACTAAATGCTCTTTGATGCGCGTCTTTGCTCAACTCCCAGTTATAAAACTGTCGTTGCTCTTGAGACTTTTAGACAAATTTATAAGGTATGCTCGGATAATGATAACACCATACACACGCATCATTAGTGGGGGTCAGCCACGTATTGGGCTAGCTACCAGTAATTGATGTATGGGTATCATCAGAATGCTCAGCTCTAGCTACCCTATGTGCTTTCATCATGTAAATCAGCACATCATAAGCCTAACATTAACCCAACACTGAGAAATAGTGTTGATGTTAAGCTTAACAATCAAATTTCTCATCATTGAATAGAAGCTAGAAGAAGAAATGCTCAGGTCAACAAATCATAGTAAACGTGCTATGATAATATATCAATATGCTCAGGATCAGAATGCCAATAAAATCAGAATAAAGCAACAAAAGTCTCAATTCACATAATTTGCAGTTAAAGTAAAATCTACAACTCACTATTACTGTTTATTTTGCACTTTCACTTTCTGGCTCTGGCTCTGTTGCTCACCATCTGTAGTGGATTAGAACCACTATATGACTTATATTAGACATACAGACAGCTTGCCACTTTGCTACAGCCCTCACTGATGCTCTTTAATATATCTTTTAGCTTTCTTGCATTGCTCAATCTGTTAATCATATCATTTCTGATATTTATTAGTCTTTATATCATCTGAATAGCATATTCAGTGTTCATTTGTTGGTCTTTAATCTCAAAGTCTCATATCTTGATTATATTGAGATGAATATGGTCAACCATTTCTTAGTACTTTCATTCAAGGTTCAATGATTATAATTGTCATATATGAAATACGAACATGATTTAAATGACTTATAAGAATTTTTGGCTTTCGTTTGCTCATTTTGAATCTACATTAAAACATGTAAGAACATTTCGTGAACTTATTTGATGATTAAATGTCCCCATATTTGTATGTATTTTGACTTAAATATGTATGCTTGATCATGGTACTATATTTCATAAATAAGAACATAATACGCTTTCAATTGGATTTTATAATCCAATTCTCATAGGCTGTAAATTCATATTTCTAGCAATTCATTCAACATTAAACAATTCATATGAACAATTATAACAATCTAACACAATATATTGAATGATTAAAGAGAGAAATTTACATTAAGTTCTTGGCTTTCTTGCAAAGCAAACTTCTATTCTCTCTCTAGATCCGTATCCACTTTCTATTCTGTTCGATCTATTTTCTATTCTTTCCGATCTCTTCCAAAATAGAAATACTACTTCTATTTATATACACAATATAACTATTGTGTATTTACAATAAATTCCCCTGAACTATTACAAAATATTGTTTTCAACTCTACTTATAATTGTACCCAACAATCTCCCCCTTAGAGATGAAAACAATTTTTCATTTAAAGTACTCTGTTCAGTTTAATTCTTATCTTGAATCTTCTTCTTTTCTATGATCTCTGAATCTTCTTCTTTATTGTCTCACTCTGATCTTCACATCTCTTCTATTCTGATCTTCTCTTTTCTTGTAAGCACACTCCCCCTTGGATCATGAATAGCTTTTAAATCTCTTCCTTGATCAATTGTCTTGAGATGATGTAGTAATTGCCTTCAGTTGATTTCAAACTACTCAACAGTTGTTTCTGAAATTCAGCTTTTCTCCCCCTCATGATGATCATAAAAAATTATGAACATCATGCAAAAACTTCAGAAACATTAATTCAATGAAATTATAGTAGAAGAAATACAACAACAATTACAACTCAGAAGTTATTACAAATTGATTTTTTCCCCTTAAACTGATATCTCTCCCCCTATACAAAACAAATTTATCTCACTCCCCCTCAAATTGATACATTTTCTTTACAAAACAAAGTCAAAGCTTTTCAACTTGACTTGAGGAAAATGAAACAAATTCATTAGTGAAATCCAGGTCCACATAGGATTCCTGTTTACACAATAGACAAAATCTATGTGACCTACGTTCAGCGCTGGCATGATGTTAACACTGGTAGGATTTCCAAATAGTCATCGTGAAATCCTTTATCATGAAAGAATCACTATTATTTGTTCCGGCTTAGTCACTTTGGACTAGCAGTTTATAGTCACGCAGACTGTTAGACTCGATGTGTCCTAAAAGTGTATATAATCAGCTCTAGACACAATGTGCATCAAATGAAATTGGAGACCGGAGCAACTGTCTTCCTTGTTTCAATATCAATAATATCCAAATGATATATCGATAGAAATGTGCTATATCTCCGTGATTATTGAAACAGAAATCTTTTGAGAGATAACTGAGTAGTTGGTGGGGTTAAGTGCATGCGTCACTGGGTCCATGACGTCTTTTTCAATATCAAGTCACCTAGGGCTTGATAGATTATGTGGATTACCCAGCAGACACAGTGTTGGTAGGATTTTATTTTCTTCAAATCCTTTCTCAACACTCAGCTCTCAGCATTTTTCAACTAAGCTCCCTCCGGCTCACTTTTAAGAAATGAATTCAGTCAGCTTTATAGCAAAAGCATGATCTGATGCACCACCATCTCCTTTCAATATCAATATCCCTCTCATTTACATTTTATCTCTGCTCGACCCTGTCAGTATCCCGTGATAACCGACACTTCTCAACTAATAAACCTAAAGAACCCTCACCCGCACAATCTATAGATGGTTTGCTCCTTGGGTAGGTCTTCCGGTTCTGGTTAGACCATAGAAGCGAAATTTATGCCTATCACTCAGATTGGTGCATAATCGAAGTCAGCAGAAAGATTTTCAGCTTTGAAGCTCAAGGGATATCAGAGAGATTATATTCAAAGAATATGGGAGATATCATAAAAAAATAGAAAATCTGATATATGAAATGAAAAGAATAAGATTTTCTTGAAAGAATTAGCATTTGGGAGATAACGGGAGAATCCAGTATAAATTGGAAGAGTTATAACAAAGAGAATCTCAGAAGAAATGAGATTATGAAAATCAAAGAGATTAGATCAATTAATCTCAATGATAGATTCAGAGATTCATAAAAAAATTTCTTTTCAGCTCAAAAACTCTTTTTATGTGTGTGTCAAATATTTTCGTGAAAAATCACACACAGTTTTGAAAAATGTCATCGTCAAAGTGCATCTGAAACTCCCCCTGGAAATAAGCAGACACAGTTAGTCAACTCATAGAAATGAAACAAAGAGCAAAAAATTATAAAAATAAAACTCCCTATTTGTCAATTCAGCATCAGAGTTGAATGCAGGGCAGGAATTCCAGAAAGATTCGTCTTTCAGAATCGGGTTCTAATCTGAAGTGATTAGAAGCCATTTGTCGCATAAGCTTGGGTTTCAGTCTGAAGTAACTGAAAACCATTGACTCTGGTTCATTGAAGTCCGGGTTCTAGTCTGAATTAACTAGAAACCACTTTGATTTGAAACACGGGTCTTGATCTGATGTAATCAAGAGCCTATTGAAATGAAGAACGGGTCCTTATCTGAAATGATAAGAAACCTATAACCTGCAAAATTTAAGATGTCTTTGGTATCCAAACAGATTTGGATCCAGACTTGTTAGCGCTCTTGGGTACCCATTTCAAAACAGGTTTTGGTACCCACTTGTACTTGGGTTTAGGTACCCATTGCAAGTTATAACTATCAGCTTCTCTTTCAAAAGCAGAAAACAAATTTCTTTGAGTATGAGAAAATTGAATATCTGAATTTCTAAAGAAACTTGAATTTGAATGATCAGACTTTTGCGAACTCTTCTTTTTGAAAAACTGTCCGGTTCTTGCCTGTTTCTGATAATACTTGGTATTTTTCTGTGAAAATGTTTTCTGATTAGAATGACCAGTATTTTCAGAAACTTTAAGAAAATTTGACTTCGAAGATTCACCGGTGTAAATCTTGACCGGAAGTTGTTCAACAATTTTATCTTTGCCTCTGTGTATCTTTAACAGATACTTAAGTTTAAGATCTGAAGAAGAATCAAACTTAGCAGAGTTAGTTAGATTCACTTCACTTTCTGAAGACAAACCAGAGTGATCAACATTGGATTTTAAACACACTGAAGAAGGGGTCTTAACCTTTGACTCAGTTGACGAAGTAAACACATGTAATTGTTTTGTAAGATGAAGTATCTGATCTTCCAAACTTTTGATAATGACTAAATTTGAATTTCTGTCATGATCAAATGATTGGTAATCAGATTTAAAAGATTGTTCTTTGATTAAGAACATTTGTCTTTCATCTTCAAACAATTCAGATTTTGATTTAAAATCTTGTTCTTTGAGTAAGAACTCATGTCTTTCCTTCTCAATCAAATCTTTAGTTAAAGACAACTCTTGTTGAAGAGCAAAAAATTCTTCATTTTTGTTTAAAATACAATTCTGACCAGTTTGTTTTGTCTTAGAAAGTGTATCTTCAAGATCCTTAACTTTCTTGTAAAGATCAGATCTTTCAGGCAAAAGATATTTCAGTTGAGTTGCATTCTGAAAATTTTCTTGTTTCAGCTCATCAAGTTCTTTAAATAATTCAGATATTTTCAATTGATGAGCACAACTCTCAGAGTTTTGTTTTTCTTTTAAGCTCTGAATTTCTTCATTCAGTATTTGTATGTCACGTAACGCCAAATGTTTATCAGTATTTAACTGAATGAGAATGTCGTAGTTGTTCTTACGAATCTTTTCAGATTCAGTAAGTTTGAAAATCAGCTCAGACTTTGACAATTGTTCAAATTCCATTATGAATTGCTAGAAATTGAATCTTCCAAGATCTTTTATGGGAAAACTGATTGAATTTTGATTAAACTTTGAAAATTTATTTCAGTTAATGATAACTTGTGCAAAATCAGCTCTGATTAAACAATTCAATCTTAAATTTGTAAAGTATGAAACTCGAATGTAACACAGTAAATCTCGAATTCTGAAGAATGAAACTCGATTGGTTCTTTGATATATTCGAATGAAGCACAAGTGTTGATTTATCAAGCTCGGTCAGAATGAATCTCGATTGACATTTGATGAAACTCGAATGAACTTTTAATGAAACTCGACTGAAGCTTGATGAAACTCGAATGATAAATGGTGAAACTCGAATGGTTACCAATGAATCACGGGTGATTAAGCTTGAAACATGGTTGATGAACTATGAAACTCGATTAGTTCATATACAAACTCGGGTATTAAGGTACTAAACTCGAGAGACTAAGAATAAAACTCGATGGTCACAGAAATCAAACTCGATATACATATGATCAAACTCGATCTAGAAGAAAGCAAACTCGATCAACAAATGCTCAAACTTGATGAAAACATGATACAACTCGATTAATTCTACAACAAACTCGATCAATACTTCCTTCAAACTCGATTAAAACTAGATACAAACTTGATTGGTTAAGTTCATGCAAACTCGAATGATGAAATAACCAAACTCGATTAAACCTAAAACAAACTCGGTCACCTAAGTGACACAACTCGATCAACTAATATGTCCGAGTTTGATCAATTTCAAATAATTCCAAGTGTAAATCCAATCTTTTCAACAAAAATTCACAAAATGACTCCAAATTTATACCAAAGGTGCGTTTTACACACAGAAACACATTTTGTGAAGTGTTCTTTTCAATTTTCAAATTAAAATCTCGAATTTCAGCAAGAACTTGAAGAACACGACTCTATTCAAAAATTCAGAAAATTTCAAATTAAAATCTTTGTGTTTGGCATTGAGATCTAAGAACTAATTCAACAGATTCAACGATGATATACGCACACTCGATCAAAGATTCAATTCCTTTCATCCACCGATTCAAAAACTCCAATTGATTTTCTAAAATATCAATGTTTGCTATGAAACAGTGCTGTCGAAAAACAATTTTTCAGATTCAAATTCAACCAATTTAATCCATATTAGGCTCTGATACCAATTGTAAATTCATATTTCTAGCAATTCATTCAACATTAAACAATTCATATGAACAATTATAACAATCTAACACAATATATTGAATGATTAAAGAGAGAAATTTACATTAAGTTCTTGGCTTTCTTGCAAAGCAAACTTCTATTCTCTCTCTAGATCCGTATCCACTTTCTATTCTGTTCGATCTATTTTCTATTCTTTCCGATCTCTTCCAAAATAGAAATACTACTTCTATTTATATACACAATATAACTATTGTGTATTTACAATAAATTCCCCTGAACTATTACAAAATATTGTTTTCAACTCTACTTATAATTGTACCCAACATAGGCTTATGTCAAATTATATCATTGATCATCTATTTGAATACCATTGAAGTGTTATGATCGTAATGATGTATTTTGAAATCTAATCATATATGATCATTCATAATTCATACATTTCTAATTGATATCATTCCTTTGTGTTTATGAATCTTGATTTCAATGATTGATCACTCATATGCACATGTTTCATTCCCAATTTAATTCACTACCTAAATGTGGATGTATATATATTTATATATAAGAAGGTTGCTGATTTATTTTCAACATCTTGCACCCATTACACCATATTTAAGAAAGAAAATTTGATGGGCTCACTGTTTCTGTTTTAAATTCATAGCACACACATCCTTAATGTATTTCTGTTTTTCTTTCTTTTTCAGCAGCCATTCAAGGAAGTTTAGAAGGGTTTTTGATGCTTTAACTTATGAACAACACATACACGATTGCCACAAAATCATGGTCATAACAGAATGACTGCTTCATGGGTTTCAGTTATTACCGAAACCATTAAAGGTTTTGGTACATTTCTGGACTTTTTACTTAAAACTTGAACTTAATCTTAAAAATGTACATGCAATCAACTAAAACACATAAGAAGGACATGCATGTATTTTATTCTTGATTTTAAACACTTATTGATGATGAATTTGAGTTTTTGAAGAGCATATGAACACTTGCAACTTACACATATAGATGGATTTTAATTAGTTTATTTACCTTGAAATTATGATGCAAACTTGTAGAATCCTTGATATTTGATGCTCATTATTATTGATTTCCCACTTGAATCTCACAATTTGGTGATGGATTTGTAATAAAGCTTGTATGAACCGTGGGTTCTTATAAGTGAGAGGATTCTTTTATGAAATGAGCAGGTGGAAAGCAAGAATTTGTTATTTATATTATCATAAGTTTACTACTTCTCATTTTAACCACAAAAGTTGCATATCACTTAATTTCTTTTAAATCAATATAGCACACTTATAATTTAACCCACTTGACTTTTATTATCTAAATAATAATTTTTATTACTAGCTTTGCAATTTATATTTTAAATCTCTTAAAACAATATCTTTAGCTTACAATTAACGTTAAGCTTATTAATTTTCATGGATTAGAGTTTAGGTCATTACACTTGTCACCCCCAGTGACCAACCCTCCTTTGATCACAGCTCACTCCCCACCCCATAACACGTTGCACGACGCCTCCGTGGCGTCCTCTCCTGAAAGAGCCGCCTCCGTGGCGGCTCCCACAACTTCCGGATCCGCACTCCCAAAAGGATATGCAGAAAGATGGAAGGAACACCTGGTGTTGACACACAAACACCATCAACATTAGGTCATCACGTGATTAATCTCGAGATGCTAATGGTAGCTTTACGTGCTGCCGGGTTCGTTTCTCGGGCTGACCTGGACGCCCATAAGGCCACTTTTGAGGAGCAACATACCGCCTTATACTTATTCTTAAAGGGTAAGGGTGTTGCAACTGAGGAGGTGCCACCGGGAACCCCATCAGTCCAAGATCAAATAGCCTAACTCTCTGATTAGATTGATACCCAGACAAACATCGTGCTCCAGGCACAGGAGCAGTTAAACGACCGCATCGACCGACTTGAATCTGCCGTCGTTGAGCTACAATGCAGGCCTCAGGATGAAACTCGGAAACGTCAGCATGATGATCAGGACGACCTGATCATCCTGAGGGTGAGAAGCGCCCCAGGGTTCAGCCTGAGAGAGATATGTTGATTGAAGGGGGAGCGAAAGCAGAAAAAGAAGGGTATGGGGAAGGAAGTTCAGGGGCTCAGGAAGGCCCATCAGAGTTAGATCCACTATCGGCTATGGTGGAATATGACCCTACATTTGAAAGAGTCGAGATCATATTGGTGTCCGACACAGACTCCGATATTGATTAAGACTATCCATTTATTGAACCTAAGCCTGAGCTGGAATCACCCCAGAAATCATCTTCTTCATTTGAATTCCTAAATTCCCCAACCCATGTTCCTCAATAAAAGCTCCGACCCCTACAGTCCAAGACACCCCTACAGTCCAAAAAATCCCAACAGTCCAATTATCCCTCCTGCCCAAACTGCCGAGACATCAGGCCCCAGAACTGTTGACTGCTTTGAATCAACAGCTGATGTAACTCTGAGGCACGACATAAATGATTTAGAATGGGTAAGGTGGTACTCTAAGGTCAAAGTTCTGACATTGACTGAAGAAGAGAAAGAAGCGTTAAAACAGGACCGTCGGGGTCGTATACTCAAACTCCTCGAAGCTCCTCCAGCAGAAATAGAGGAACCCCCGGTTTAAGGCTTAAAGGATTTTTTGAAGAAATTCCCTGCCGAAGAGTTCCAGAGTCCATACCTTGAAGAAAGATTCAAGATGGTATTTCGAAAGAGTCCAGGGTCTTACAACTGACACCTTCTAATGGTTATGACTGATGCATCTTGGGTTGAACAAGTAGAATACAATCAGATGATGCTGAAGGACAAAAGACCAAAGTTTGAATACTGGTCTAAATCAAAGATTATAAAGATTAATAACATTCACATGTATAAACCGGCACGGTTGTTCGCTCCAGCGTTCGAAGTCCTCGGAGAAGATGGATCTATACAGTTTTTACCTGAGAATGATTTGGACTTTGTAAACATTGACGATACTGAGTTTCTTCATAACAAGTTGAAAAACAAGATCAAAAAGCGTTTAACTCACGTCACTGCTGTCGCTGCCCTAACAAAAAGCATGAATCGTCGCTCAATAATCATGTGCTTACGGGATTTTCAAATGGAGATTGAGAGCTGCTTAGTGAAAGTTGGACTCAAGGCCCCAGAACAATACATTTTCCTTTTAGACCACTATCCAATGTATAAAGTTCTTATGGAGGGCCAGCAGGGGATTATATTTTTGAATCAGAAAGGGCACAAAATGTTCATGCGCATTGAAGACTTGCCTTGTTATTCTGACGATACATTTAGATTGGTTAGAGCTGAGATCAACAAGCGACTGCAAGAAGACGATGCTCAACCAATCTCAGAGCTTAAACGAAAACCGAAAGAGATTCAAGACATGCTCTGCGACATAAAACTGCTTAACGAAAGGCTGCACATTAGGCAAGTGACTCGACGATTCGAAGTCGTCCTTGGCCTTAGAGAGAATGTAGAGCAGGTCTGTCATTGTCCACAGTGATAAAAAATGGGGAGATTGTTAGACTTTAAATTTCGATCATGTGGAATTTTTTATGTAATAATTAGTTAGTTTTATATCCATGAAATTTATTTCAAGTATTTCCTTTCTATTGTAATTTCTATATTGTAATTTAGAAGTAGAGGGGGCTGGTAGTCTTTTTATCAAAGTTGTATTAAATACTTAAGGGAAACCCCGCCTAGGGTTTCCCACATAATTGTCGTTTACCAATTGCTGAAATATACGGCCGCCTTTTTTCCATCAAGAACATTCTCTCAACATTCATACAGAAATAGAGTATTATTATTCTTTTTATCTTGGATTTTGGGCAAGAATCTTATTGAGTGTTGATTATCATTGGGACATTTACAACATAAATTATGTTTTGACATCCATTTGAAAAATAGTGAAATCTTTATGAGCTGCATAAGCAAGGAATAGTCAAATTGCTTCCAAACGGGAAACCGAGGCAAATGTCTCATCATAGTCGATGTCTTCTTCTTGTCGATACCCTTTAGTAGCTAGCCTAGCTTTGTTTCTAACTATGATCCCATTCTCATCCTGCTTATTATTGAAAATCCATTTGGTATCGATCACTTTTCGATCTATGGGAAGTTGAACTAGTCGCCAGACCTTCAATCTCTCGAATTGATTCAGTTCTTCTTGCATGGCAACTATCCAATCAGAATAGCAGAGCTTCTTTGACGGATTTAGGTTCAGCTAGACTCAAGAATGCATAGTAGACACTCGTTCAGTGTGGCTTGCCTTGTTTGAACAGGTGCATCTTGGTCACCAATCACTTGAGTTAAGGGGTGTGCCCTTGTCCATTTGGTCTCATGCTCAACTGAAGGTGGGGAATTTGAGTCTTGGATCGGTTCCAAAGGAGTGGAGTCATCGATGCTGATAGGTTCGAAAAATTTATCTGAGGGTGTAATTTTCATGGAGGTATTCACAAGATATTGACCAGAAGTTGGTATGGTGATATCAAGATCACTTGAATCATTCATGGAATTTCTTTCCTGGTTCTCGGGTGTTGAATCAACGGTTAGAGGAGGACGATAAAATTCATCAAATAACGTGATTAGTTCATTTGATGTGTCGTGTGAGGTTGATGACATTGGACCAGTGGGGTTCAGGGGAATGAAACGAGAGGAAGAAGTTATTTTCTCTGGATCTGAGTCAGGAAATTCATCAAAGTGAACATCTGTGCTTTCTTGAATCATTTGAGTTATACGGTTGTAAATCCGAAAAGCCTTCAATGATGTTGAGTATTCAACATATATTCCTTCATGTGAGCGGTCATCGAATTTTCCTATATCTCTTTTTTTGTCCAAGATAAAGCACCTGCAACCAATGACAAGAAAATATTTGATTAGAGGTACTCTATAATTTATAAGTTCATAGGGAGTTTTGTTGAAGCGTTTGTGCAATATGGAACGATTTTGTGTGTAACAAGTCATTGCCACCGCTTCTGCCTAGAGAGACATTGGGAGCATTGAGTAAGTCAACATTGTTCGTGCAGCCTCGACCAGCATACGATTGCTTCGTTTAACCACACCGTTTTGTTGTGGAGTTCGAGCAGCGAAGAATTGATGGTCAATCCTGTTGATACTAGATAGTACGACAAGTTAGAATTGGTGAACTCTATTCCATGATTTCTGTGAATGGTTTGAACTGGCTTTTGGAGTTGATTCTGTACTTGCTTGATTGATTAATAACTCGGGGGTTTCATCCTTGGATCTCAGGAAGTGAGTCCAGGTGTATCTTGAGAAATCACCAACTGTGACCATGACATACTTCTTACGATTTCTTGATTCAGTTTGCATTGGTCCGCAGAGGTCTCTATGAAGCAGTTCAAGAGGATGTTTAGTTGAGGCCTCAGTCTTAGGTTTGAAAGACGACTTTGTCATTTTCCATTTTTCACACGCATCGCAGAGATGTTCCTTTGAGTAACGTAGCGGAGGAAGACCTTTACCGAACGACTTAGCACAAACTTGTAGATATTGTCAAAATTTAAATGAGACAACTGCCTGTGTCATAGCCAAGAATTGTTGGTTTTGGCCTTTGTGAAAAGACATGTTTTCTTTCATTTTTATTGGGGTCTCGTGATCTAGTTAGCAGATCAACTATTTCTTTGTTACGTACAGTGCAGGATGTAGCTCGGAAAGTAACTTCTAGTCCTTTATCACAGAATTGGCCGATGCTGAACAGATTGTGTCCCAGTCCTTCCACATATTCCACTTTCCGAATGGTCATGTTCTGAAGTTCTAGATCACCATAACAGCTATGATGGTGTGGTCGTTATTTCTGAAGCGCACTTGACCACATTGTTTTGTAACAAATTTTGACACAAGCTCCTTTTTACCAGTCATGTGTCGAGAACACCTAGAGTCCATAACCCAATTCAGTTTCTCCTGAATAGGGAAAGTGCATCAAAGAGCGGATTCATTTTGACATAGGATTATAGACTTGAAAAGTGCAATAAATGAGGGTCAGGTACAGTGTGTACACGAGCCATTTAGATCAAACCGGGTTATACTCAGAGGTAAGTAGAAGCCATTTCGAAAGACCGGGTTCTGTATAGAAGTGTACAGAAGCCATAAGGAACAATTAAGAAGTCTTAGGAATGAATTTTTGGATGGTTCCTTTGACAACTGATCCTTTGGGAATCCTTTTGAAGATGGATGTGGTGATCTCTTTGACTTTTGAAACCTTCATAATTTCATGTTTCTTTTCAATGGATGTTTTAGGAACCCATATCTTAACAGGACTAGAAACCGAGGTTTCCGTTTATTAGATTTGTAACGTTTACGCTTAGCCTTCACGGGCATTTTACTAGAAACAGATTCTGGTTTAAGCCTCACACGCCAAAAGAGATTTTGGGATGGAACACACAAATTACTAAAAGAACATTTTAGATTACTTGAATAATTCAAAACATTACACTTAGAAGTAGAGTTGTTCACACCAATATTAAAATTGTTCATTCCTAATCTAGAAGTAAAAACTTTTGATAAGTGTGGCTATGGCTTCCTAACTTGCTCGACCTTATTTTTCAAATCCTTAGAAACGGGTGCCTTCTTGTCACTTTTCCCAGGACCTGAAACAATAGAAGAGTGTAAGTTAGTGACTTTGAAATGCTGATATTCGGTGTTAATTTCCTGGTTTGTTTTGGAACTTTCACCAGGATGAACGAAGCTTGGGACTTCAAGTGTTTCTTTTCCTTTTATTGTTTTGCATTGTAGTATTTTCACTTGGTGGAACTTATGGGACTTAATTTGAGCTTCTAAGTCATTTATGATTCTCAGGAGGGAGGTGTGATCATCATCGTAAGACTTAGTATCAATTTTGAAAGAGTGTTCACGAAGTAAGAAAACTTTCTTTTCATGCTCAAAGTCCTTTGTCAATTTTGAAAATTGTTCCTCGAGTTCAGTGATCTGATGTTTGAAAGCACGTTGAGCATCATTAGAGTCTACGGGGTTGACTTGAAAATTTTGAAACGTGTCTTAAAGTAACCCTTTGTACAGAATAAGGAGAGTAGCATCTTCATATACCTCTTGCCCATATTTTTCAGTACTCTCGAGAAGGGAATCATGAAGATCAAAGGCTTCTTTTTGAGAGTCAATAGCTTGTTTTCAAAAAACTTTTCAATTTGTTTTCCAACTCAGAATCTTTATGTTCAAGAACTCGTTGAGGAACATACAGATGAATTTTTGGCAAAGTTTGCGCTGAATTCAACTCTTCTTTTGAGTAACACTCAGTGAAGTCTTTAAAACGCACAGGTTGAGTACTCTAATAACTGTCATTGAGGTAATCATAAGTAAAGTTTGCATGCATTTTCTCTGGGTTTTATAATTCATCTTCTTCCTCTTTGAAAGCGTCCTCCGAAGATTTGTGAAAAATGGCTTTGTATCCCTATCCCATATAGTAAAAATCGTACAGTGTGGGTAAACAATAAAACACTTCATCTAAAGTTTTTGGATTTTCAAAACCAATGTCTTTCTTTGAATTGTAAAACGGAATTCTTTCGGCTTATGCAAATGAATGGTTCGATCTGTTAGTCCTCGTTTTAGCAAAACATCTTCCAATTTTATAACCCGGACATATAGATCAACTCTTTCTTCTGAAATCATTTCATACCTAACTTTGTTTTCAACACTTTCAAATTCGGCAAACGTAACCTTTTCGTTTGATTTAGTGAGCATTGATTCTAGTACATTAACAGTTTCAGTTGCCTTTGTGAGATACGATTGAAGTTCGGTCTTTAGTACTACATAAATTTCTCTATCCTGATGATGTTTGATATAGTCATTACACTCTCTTTTCTAACGTTTTCAAACATGTTACTTCTCTCCTTCTCTTCTTTTAATTTACTTTCTAAGTCAGAGATTGCTTGTAAAAAACTTGCTAACTTAAAATTATGGAGTTTATTAGAAGAAGTTTAACTTACCTCAGACGCCTTACAAACCTAATCTTCATTGTCATTGGCCATGATGCACACTTGGTCAGTTTGAGCTGCCAGATTATTGACATATTCAGGAGTTGGAAAGTATTCACCAATGCAATAGAGACGTCGCTTCTCTGCTATTTCATCATCACTTGACTCGTCAAGCCAATGATCGTCCTTTGCTAGAAGTGCCTTACCTTCTTTCTTTTGTTTGGCCAACATCAACTTTTTCTCATAGTAACTTACATCATGAGGAACTTTCTTGGGGCATTCACGAGCAAAATGTCCCTTTTTGTCACATTCGAAGCAGTCCTTCCCAGTTGCTATAACCTTGATCATATCAGTCTTTTCTTCTTTCTTTGAGTTCTCATCTCGCTCTCTACGCTTTCTATCATGTATTTCTCGACTTCTCCTTTCAACTCTATCTCTGCTTCTCCTTGATTCTCTTTCCCTACTTCGTCGGTTACTTCTTCGATAGTTATCACCTCTATAACTTTCTCTACGTCTACATCCTGAACCATCTGAGTTGGTTATTTGAGTATCTTCCTTTCAGAGCAACCTTGCTGAAGGAGTTAGCAAGAAGGGACAGAGACTTGTTCAGATTCTTGACATCAGGATCAGTGCTAGCAGAGTCATAGTCAGTATACGATGATTTAGAATCAGAGGGTTTTGATGAGTGATATCGACTCCCAGGCTTGTGCTTCTTTTCAGACTTCATCTTTTTTTTTTTCCTGAAACTAGAGCCAGAGGGTCAGAATACGTTGACTTTCCACTTTCCAGCTTAGCGATTTTCTTCCTTAGAGTTAGCTCTTTTTCAGCACCGTCTTGATATTCTTTCAAGCTCTTTAGGGGTGTTCAAAAAAATCTGAATCCGAGCATCCGAAACAAAAATCCGAAAATCCGATCCGAAACTATCCGAAATTTCGGATATCCGGATTTTCGGATATCCGAAAATCGGATATCCGAAATTTTGGATTCTGATTCGGATAGTAAAATTCCAGATTTTCGGATATTCGGATAATCCGATATCCGAAAATCTAAAAAAAATAATTTTTTAAAAACTTTTTTTTATATCTTTAGCATTGATTATTTACATAATATTGAGTGTTTATTATTATTCTAATGTATTTATTAACTAATATTTTTATAAATTTTAGTTTTTTTATATTTTTTTAGTCGTTTTGAGTAAAATAATTCCGGATACATTTAGTTTGTGATATATTTATTTTTAATTTCTATTTGGATATATGAATTTGTATTTTAAATATTTAAATATTTGATTTACTTTTTAAAAAAAATAAAAAAATATGAATTTTCGGATATTCGGATAATCCGATATCCGAATCCAAAATTTCGGATATCCGAAATTTCGGATTCGGATAGCAAAATTCACTATCCGAAATTCGGATATCCGGTTTTGAACACCCATAAAGCTCTTCATAACTACATGAATGCTAACTTCACTTATCTCATTCGTACGTTTTACGCATCTGCCATACTCTTTCCAATAATGAAGTAAGTTGTTGAGAAACTTCAGATTTTTTTACCCTTTGCGTCTTATGAACTCCGTATTTCTTTAGCTCATTTAGAACTGAGCAAAAGCGTTTGTAGGTTGTTTCAATGGTCCCTCCTTCTTTTGCCCGACACATATCGAAACGGCTTAAGACATTTTCAGATCTCCTGTTATCCCCTAGTTGGGTGCCTTGCGTTTGTTGTTCAAGCTCATCCCAGATTTCCTTTCCAGAATCTTCACTATTGATAGAGCTGTAAACTTCAGAAGACAGAGCCTGAATTGAGTAGGTATTAAATTAGCCATCAACTTTGGCTCTTCTCCTTTCTAGTTCAGATCGTGGTTCTCTGGGTCTTCTGGCTTCCGCTATTTTTTGGACTGTTCTCTGGTATTCCAGCAGACACATGCTAGAAAAAAGTTGGACCTTCACTAAGGGATAAGATCATCATATCCCCAAGTTCATAATTCCTGATAAACTTTAAGAATCCCCAAGTTCATGACTCCTGGTAAACTTTAAGAATCGTTTCCTCCAGTTTTCATAACCACCAAAGTAAAGAATTGGTGGACGATTGTCAAAACCAAGTATGAGTTATTCATTTGGAGTAGTCATCTGAGGCAGGATCTACGATTGGAAACTATGTTTTCTGCTGTGAAGAAGTAAACATAAATTGTGCACAATTATTAATTTAGTAAATGAAATTTCAGAAGGTTCGAAAAAGTTTCGAAACCAAAAAACTTCACAGTAAGTTCCGGAACAATGAAAAGTTCCGAAATGTACAAGATGTTCCGAAGTGAACAGTGTTTCCTGAAAGTCAATAGTTCCGATGTGAACAATGACTTGAACTTAAGAACTTCCGATGTGAACAGTGACTTCCAAAAGTCAATACTTTTGATGTAAATAGTGACTTGAACTTAAGAACCTCCTATGTGAACAGTGTTTACCATAAGTCACAAATTCCGGAGTGAACGGTAAAAGAGAAATGCCAAATTGAACTCAAAGGTATGCAATTTCAGAAATGAAATTTCATGTCACAAGACTGCCGAAGCTTCAGAAGGCTGGAGTTCCGAAGGCCGAGACTCCTGAATTGCAGAGCTTCGGAACTTAACAAAACAAATTTAGAACGGTTTGCAATGAAATCACTTATTACACATTTAATCATAATTAATCCCTGATATGGTTTCCTTAATTATCATGAGGAGAAAAAAATTAAGGATTCAGGATATCTTCTACCTTAATTCATTTAGGGTTTGTGACGGCTAACCGTAAATCAATTATTCATGCACTATCGCGATCAATCAATTAACATAATGCATAAATCAATGTACATGGTTAAATGAGCACTTTTTATGCATTACCACACTTGTTTAATCGATCATCAAACACTTAAAACAACATTAAACATGAATAAACTTGAATAACAATATATTATCTTAAACACGTAACACAGAAAACATGACGTTTAAATCCAATCGATTTTGCTTTGATATCACTTGTAAAACATTTAATGACAACTACCAATCACATCATCACATTAACACTCAACAATCATATTATAATAAAAATAATAAAGCGATAATAGATTATTGTTTGGAGTGAAAATTGAACCTTTACTAGGACAGAATTCACAAAAAGCTCTGCCGTATATTGTTAAATAGTCAAAAAGGTTACATTGAAACCAAACACTAGACTATATATAAATAAAGACTATTGAATAATTAAATTGAAGTCCCTCTGCTTCTAACTATCAATTAGTGACAAAACGACCCCTGGACATATATCACAAGTAAGATAATGTCAACATAAAATGTATAATAAAAACTTAAATTAAAATATTAAAATAAATAAGATTATATGTAACACCCAATTTTCCCGCTCAAATGTCACGTCAATATATATAATCATAAGTGGCAATATCGCAAATATCTCATAACGCACATGTCATAGGATTAGCTGAAAACCACTATTAATTTAAACTTTAACACAAAGTCATTACAACATATCACATGCAGATACAGATTGCCACTGATCTAACTGTTAAACATTAACGACCAGTAGCCAACACATTAGCTGGTCAAATACAACAGTTTCTCAAGAATGACATCAGCAAAGAATAGACGAATACACACACTTTGCTCTGACCCGACCCGGCCCCTACTTTGGCGGCTGCTGTGATCCCAGTGTATGACTGCCTGAGACACATTAGACTCGAAAACGTGAGCTGGGAAGCTCGTGAGTACGCGAGGGTTAGACACTGCAATATAACAGCACATAGCATACACAACACATATAGCTCAACATATATATCACAGGCTCAATGCACAACACATATCTCTGCTCAAAGGGGGACGTCGTTCCCCCGCTAACAGGCCGCACACAGCAGCGGTTAGCTCACAATAGGCACAGGAGCGACCTGGCAATAACACTGCTGTATATATACAGTCTCAAACTTCGAGACCGGTTAGGCACAGTCAGCCTGCGCGACCACATTTCGCGGACACCTGCAACACAAACACGTATAGCACGTATAGGGTAGATAGAATCATACATGTGCCGTATCTCTATCTCATACACACATATCACAAGACATAATCGACTCATACAAGTATACGCGCGTTTTGGAAAGAACTCGAGTACTCACCGATTACCCAAAAGCAATTGAACCCGAAATTCTATTGCGGCTCGATACGCGATCGGCTAGAACCTGTAAACACCACGGATCTCAAATATTAATGCAAACCCGACCGATAGATCACATAAACCCGAACACAATATTATAACCGAACTCGACCCATGACATAGCCCCAAACAAACAAACGATGCCCAAAACCCAAATAAACTTAACTCGACATCATCCCGAAGGAACCCCACTCGATATCAACCCAAACCCCTTTACAAGACTCAAGCCAGAACTTCCCCAGCAGGCTGCGGCTCGCGCCGCTAGGCTCCTGAGGGTCGTGTCACGACCAAGCGGTGGTCTGCTCCCTGACCTACGATTTTCAGCTCTGCCCAGGAGTTAAAACTCCTTTCATACACGACTTCCATCCCCAAATAAGCAAAATCACTATACCACAACCTCTTACAACTGGGAATTTACTTCACACAATCTTTACAACATATAACACAATTAAAACCTGTAGCTTGAAGATCCTTACCTTGAACACCTCAAGAACACAATGAAGAGGAAGATGGTGAAGATGAATCCATAATTCCACAACCAATTCTTGAGTAGGAAGCAAGCTTCTTCAGCTGGAGCTCACACAAACACACACTTTCGCACTTTAGGGTTTTCCTTCAAATGATGGCAAAAAGAAGGAGATAAGCACGTATATGTTTATCTCTGTTTTAGCCGATCCCGAACCCATTAACCTGGACCCGAAATCACTTTTTCACAATTAATATCATTTTGACCCAATTAAATCCACGATCTCAAAAATAATGATAATCCACTAATTATTAATCTGGAGACACGTATCACTCGGTCTCGACACGTTTAATCCACGAAATGGGACTTAATTGGACCAACGCAATAATGATAATATAAAGAGCCAATAAATTAAATCCACGTACCAGGCTCAAATCCGGGATGTTACAAATCCTCCCCTCTTAATAAGATTCCGTCCCGGAATCTAGCTCGAACTCGAAAACAGCTGCGGATACCGGCTCCTCATATCGGCCTCGAGCTCCCAGGCAGCGCTAGTACCCTTATGGTGTCTTTACTGAACGAGTACTAACGCGATCTCTTGATTCCGCAATCTCTTCACCTTACGGCCAGTAATTGCCTCGGGCTGCTCGACATATCGCAGATGATCATCCACAGTGATTTCGGATAGCGGCACATATTGATCGTCTTTGGCTAGACACTTCCTCAGATGACTCACATGAAAGGTGTCGTGAACTCGGGCCAACTCGAGAGGCAGTCTCAGTCTATATGCTTGATCTCGGACTCTGGCTATAATCTCGAATGGACCGATGTACCGCGGACTCAGCTTACCTCTGTGTCTGAATCTGATGACTCCCTTCCACGGTGATACTTTCAACACACCACGGTCCCCAATGCTGAACTCGAGCTCAGTCAGACGACGATCAGCATAACTCTTTTTCCGGCTCTGAGCAACTCTCATATGCTCGCGGATTACCGCCACCTTGTCGCTCGTCTCCTGCAACAACTCGGGCACACTGATAGGTCGCTCGCCGACCTCGCCCCAACACACAGGGGTTAGGCACTTACGCCCATATAGTGCCTCAAATGGAGCCATCTTGATGGAGGTATGGTACCTGTTGTTGTACGCAAACTCGACCAACGGCAAGTGAACGTCCCAACTACCACTGAAGTCTATCACACAAGCTCGGAGCATATCCTCGAGAGTCTGATTCGTCCGCTCTGTCTGCCCGTCTGTCTGAGGTCTGTACGCTGTACTCAACTGAACTCTCGTCCCCAACTCGCACTGAAAGCTCTGCCAGAACCTCGAAGTAAACCGCGCATCTCTATCAGACGTAATCGACATCGGAACGTCGTGCCTCGAAACCACCTCATTGATGTACAACCGAGCTAACTGGTCCATAGTAATAGTGCCCCGAACCGTTAGAAAGTGAGCACTCTTGGTCAATCGATCGACAATCACCCAGATCATATCATTGCCTCGAACCGTGCGTGGAAGTCTAACGATAAAATCCATCGTGATATGATACCACTTCCACTCGGGGATCTCCAGAGGCTGTAGATGCCCGTGAGGCTTCTGATGCTCGGCCATAACGCGTAGACAAGTCATGCACTCCTCGACATACCGGCCCACATCTTTTTTCATCCCAGGCCACCAATAGAACTCGCGCAGATCTCGATACATCTTGGTGCTCCCGGGGTGGATAGACACTCTCGATCGGTGCGACTCGTCTAATATCAACTGCCGAGGATTACCGACTCTCGGGACCCAGACTCGGTCGTGAAACACATATAGCCCTCTGCTATCTCTGCTCAACACATCAAGCTGACCTGTAAGTCGCTCTCTCTTCACATTCTCTGCCCACAAACCCTCTAACTGAACCAGTCTCAAGCTCTGCACAAGATTCGAAGAAACCTCGAGCCTCGCTGCTCGGGAGACTACTGTCTGGCCGCACGCCTTGCGGCTTAGCGCATCAGCCACCACGTTGGCCCTGCCCGGATAGTACTGAATCTCGCAATCGTAGTCCTTTAGTAACTCTAGGCTGCGCCGCTGCCTCATATTCAGCTCCTTCTGACTGAACAAGTACTGAAGACTCTTATGATATGTATACACCACAAATCGAGACCCGTACAGATAATGACGCCATATCTTCAACGCAAACACTATCGCGTCTAACTCGAGCTCGTGCACGATGTGGTTCTCTTCGTAGGTCTTCAGCTGTCGCGACGCATATGCTAACACCTTGCCTCGCTGCATCAGGACACAACCCAAACCAGTACCCGACGCATCACAATAAACCACGAAATCCTTTATACCCTCGGGCAATGCTAATACCGGAGCCTGACATAACCGGGACTTCAACTCTCTGAATGCCGACTCCTGCTCATCGGACCACACAAAAGGAACGGACTGCTGTGTCAATCTCGTCAACGGCATGGCAATCCTCGAAAAGTCCTGAATGAAGCGGCGATAGTACCCGGCTAATTCCAGAAAGCTGCGGATCTCAGGCATAGTCTTCGGCGGCTCCCAACTCATAACGGCCTCTATCTTCGCCGGATCCACTGAAATACCCCTGGCGCTCACAACATGCCCCAGAAACTGGACCTCTCATAACCAGAATTCGCACTTGGAGAACTTTGCATACAGTCTCTCCTATCGCAGCACGGTTAACACCTCTCGCAAGTGCTGCTCGTGGTCCTCGGCACTCCTCGAATAGATCAGGATGTCGTCGATGAACACTGTAACGAACTGATCCAACATAGATCTACACACCCTGTTCATCAAATCCATGAATGTCGTGGGTGCGTTAGTCAGTCCAAAGGGCATCACAAGAAACTCATAATGGTCGTATCTCGTCCGAAACGCAGTCTTCGGAACATCCTCGTCTCTGACTCGCAACTGATGATACCCCGATCTCAAGTCTATCTTCGAAAAGAAGCTCAAACCCTGCAACTGGTCAAACAGATCGTCGATGCGTGGAAGCGGATATCGGTTCTTCACCGTCACCTTAGTCAACTCTCGGTAGTCGATACACATCCGCATAGTAGCGTCCTTCTTCTTCACGAATAGAACAGGCGCTCCCCACGGGGATGAACTCGGACGGATAAATCCATGATCTAGCAACTCCTGAAGCTGTGACATCATCTCTCGCATCTCAGTAGGTGCCAGCCTATAAGGCGTCTTCGCAATAGGCACCGCTCCATGGATAAGGTCTATACGAAACTCGACCTCACGATCTGGCGGTAACCCAGGCAACTCCTCTGGGAATACCTCGGGGAACTCTCTGATCACGGGTATATCCTCTATGGTCTTCTTCTCTTTTCTGGCGTCAACAACATAAGCCAGGAAGGTCTCACACCCCTTAGCAACATATTTCTGAGCTCTGGACATCGAAACTATACCGATCTCGCATCGGCGCCTCTCGCCATATACAGTCACGGTCTCACTGTCTGAAATGGGTATACGGATCATCTTCTTCGCGCATAGAATGTCGGTTTGTCTGGCTGTCATCCAATCCATACCCACTATCACGTCAAAACTACTGATCTCTATCGGCAATAGATCAATCATAAATCGATGAGCATCAATCTCTAAAACACAATCTCGGAATATCTGGCTCACTAATGACGTACTACTATCCACTCTCTCAACAACTAACGAAACAGATACAGCAGTCAAAGGCACAGAAAAATACGCACAAAATACCACAGATACATATGAGCGATCCGCTCCAGAATCAAACAAGATACGAGCGCTAAGCCCATTGAGAATGTACGTACCGGATACTACATATGTAGATTCGCGAGCCTCCTCTGTTGTAGCCTGGAATACCCTGCCCCAACCTCTAGGCGCTAACTCTCAGCGGCTCGACGATGAAGGCTCAGCCCTAGTCCCACTGGTGCTAGCCCCCTGCACAGCTGGTGGCGCATCCGGACAATCTTTGGCAATGTGACCTGGCCTCCCACAGCGGAAGCACAGGGAATCCCTCGAAGTGCATGTGAAAGAGGTGTGGCCATACTGGCCCACAACGGTAACAACGGGGATGCTCCGGCATACAAGACCCAGAATGACGACAGCGGCATCTCTGGCAGTCTCTCTCTCCGGATGAACTGTCAGCTCGGCTCCCTGATGGCTGGGACCCCTGCCCCACACTACTCTGACTCTTGCTGGGAGCACTGAAACGTGACGTCTGTCCCTGACTCTGTCCTGCTGCCCCCGATCCCTGATACTGACCGGACCTCCTAGACCTGCGATCCCTGCCTCTATCTCTGTCTCTACGGGATCCTGAACCCTGCCCTGAGAACCTGCTGCTGCTCGGGCTGACTCTCTCTCTGGGAATCCTGGGGCTCTCGCCAATAGCTAGGGGACTGCTCAGATGTCCCCGTCCTCTGTCTCTGCACTGGAGGCTGACCCCTCTGTCTCTCAATCTCTCTCTCCCTGACCCGAGCCATCTCTAAAGCTCTCGCAAATGTAGGGGTATCGTGAAGTTCGACAAACTCACGGATATCGGAGCGCAAACCATCAATAAAGGCAAATCGCCTTACGGATCTCTGTATCGACGTGCTGAGGTGCGAACTGCCCATACTCATTAAACCAGTCTACGTACTGCTGAACAATCATGCTGCTCTACTGGAGATGCAGAAAACGTCGCTCCATTTCCCGGCGCTCATCGCGCGGAATATACAGCAACTCGAAAATACCACGGAACTGCTCCCAAGACATAGCATATGCCGCAGATGTAGTCATCGAAGACTCAATGGACTTCCACCACTGTGAAGCCCCTCCTCTCAATAGATAGGTCGCATAACTGACCATATCCCGTGGATCGACGTGGGCGACTCGGAAACCCGCCTCTATCTCTCTCTCCCAAGCCATAGCCGCACCCGGCTCACCACTGCCTCTGAACTGAGGTGGGACTCCTGTCATGAAGTCCTTAAAGGACCCACCTCTCACAGAAGAAGAAGATACACTAGCCCCTGTCTCAGTACTAGTAACTGGCGGAGGATCTGATCTATGACCCTGATCTCTCTCACGGTAAAACTCGGCTAGTACATCTCGAAGCTCTGACCGACGGATATACTCATCTCCCGATGGTCTACCTGCGCCCTCACCCTCACCCTGATCAGCCATAACTACCTGCACAAACCACAACAAATAAAATAACTGATAGACCACCCAGCGTTATACAATAAGCTAGGTCAATTAATTCTGCTAAATCAGTCTCAGGGAAGAATCCCACGGATCTGAACACGGTCAAAGCTCAAGCATCCACTGATACTCAATACTAAAACCACAAGCTCTGATACCAAGCTGTAACACCCACTTTTCCCGCTCAAATGCCACGTCAATATATATAATCATAAGTGGCAATATCGCAAATATCTCATAACGCACATGTCATAGGATTAGCTGGAAACCACTATTAATTTAAACTTTAACACAAAGTCATTACAACATATCACATGCATATACAGATTGTCACTGATCTAACTGTTAAACATTAACGACCGGTATCCAACACATAAGCTGGTCAAATACAACAGTTTCTCAAAAATGACATCAGCAAACAACATACGAATACACACACTTTGCTCTAACCCGACCCGGCCCCTGCTTTGGCGGCTGCTGCTGCTATGATCCTAGTGTATGACTTCCTGAGACACATTAGACTCGAAAACGTGAGCTGGGAAGCTCGTGAGTACGCGAGGGTTAGACTCTGCAATATAACAGCACATAACATACACAACACATATAGCTCAGCACATATATCACAGGCTCAATGCACAACACCTATCTCTGCTCAAAGGGGGACGTTGTTCCCCCGCTAACAGGCCGCACACAACAGCGGTTAGCTCACAATAGGCACAGGAGCGACCTGGTAATAACACTGCTGTATATATACAGTCTCAAACTTCGTGACTGGTTAGCGACAGTCAGCCTGCGCGACCACATGTCGCTGACACCTGCAACACAAACACGTATAGCACGTATTAGGTAGATAGAATCATACATGTGTCGTATCTCTGTCTCATACACACATATCACAAGACATAATCGACTCATACAAGTATACGCGCGTTTTGGATAGAACTCGAGTACTCACTGATTACCCAAAAGCAACTGAACCCGAAATTCTATTGCAGCTCGATACGGGATCAGCCAGAACCTGTAAACACCACGGATCTCAAATATTAACGCAAGCCCGACCGATAGATCACATAAACCCGAACTCAATATTATAACCGAACTCAACCCATGACATAGCCCCAAACAAACAAACGATCCCCAAAACCCAAATAAACTTAACTCGACATCATCCCGAAGGAACCCCACTCGATATCGACCTCAAACCCCTTTACAAGACTCAAGCCGGAACTTCCCCAGCAGGCTGCGGCTCGCGCCGCTAGGCCCCTAAGGGTCGTGCCGCGACCAAGCGGTGGTCTGCTCCCTGACCTGCGATTTTCAGCTCTGCCCAGGAGTTAAAACTCCTTTCATACACGACTTCCATCCCCAAATAAGCACAAAATCACTATACCACAACCTGTTACAACAGGGAATTTACTTCATACAATCTTTACAACATATAACACAATTAAAACCTCTAGCTTGAAGCTCCTTACCTTGAACAGCTCAGAATACAATGAAGAGGAAGATGGTGAAGATGGATCCACAATTCCACAACCAATTCTGGAGTAGGAAGCAAGCTTCTTCAGCTGGAGCTCACACAAACACACACTTTCACACTTTGGGGTTTTCCTTCAAATGATGGCAAAAAGAAGGAGATAAGCACGTATATGTTTATCTCTATTTTAGCCGGTCCCGAACCCATCAACCCGGACCCGAAATCACTTTTTCACAATTAATATCATTTTGACCCAATTAAATCCACGATCTCAAAAATAATGATAATCCACTAATTATTAATCTGGAGACACGTATCACTCGGTCTCGACACGTTTAATCCACGAAATGGGACTTAATTGGACCAACGCAATAATGATAATATAAAGAGCCAATACATTAAATCCACGTACCATGCTTAAATCCGGGATGTTACATTATATCCAAATTATAATCTTATACATATTTAAATTATATTGATTTATTTTATTAAAAATAAAAAATATTAATATTTAATATTCAAAAAGTTAACATAAAATAATATTAATTACATAATATTTCATAACATTTTATATTACCTTTTTTTATTGTAGTAAAGTATATATAAACGTTATATCTTATGTGAAATGAAATTTCAAATTCTATCGATCAAATATATATACATTTAGAAATAAAAATCTTTAGAAGATATTATAAAAATAATTACTATTTATCCATATTTAAAAAGATAGATTGATAATAGCTATGACAAATCTATATAATAAAGAACATAAATTACCACATGGCATCACCACATTCCATCTAAAAAGATAATTATATTTTATTAATTCTAAATAAAATAAAAGATTTAAATATTAATAAATAAATAAATAAATTTAAATTTACATCCGCATTATCTTATATATACTTATCTATATATCTAATTAAGAAAATATATAAACATTATACTTATGTAACATCGAAATTTTAAATTATATCTATTAAATACATACAAATTTAAAAATAAATATTTTAAAATTTATTTAAAATAAAGTAACTAATATTAAATAATAACTATGACAAATAGCAATATCATTCTTGTATTTTCTTTAAAATTATTTAACATTTATACGTTTTAATTTTAAGTTTACATAAATTTTATATATCCAATTAATTAACTAAATTTATCCATGTAATACGTGAGTTTATAAACTAGTAACAACACAATTTTTGTACATTTTCATGGCAATTAATATTTGTATGTTATAATTTAAGTTTATATACATTTTATACAACAAATTTATTAAAAACTATCCACATAATAACTTATGTTTATATACTTATATATAGATACATGAGATTTTTCTGAAAAAATCCTATATCTTAAAATACTTTCAGAAAATACAGCCAATCAAAATTAATGTTTGTATATATTGTTGGGTGAAAAAGTGGATAATGGATTGTCTGAACAAAACCATGATGTTATTGGGCTTCTAAGGTATTTGGGTCGCACCTTATTTCTTTTCGAAATAACTATAAAATGTTTGATTGATTAGGCATGAAAATGATAATCAGGTTCGTTTAGTTCGCAGATTTTTTATATTTTATCAAAGAATTTAGATCATTCAGCATTTGCGTTTATCAGAATTTTTGTCAAAAAATCTGTATTATCTTTTAAAATAAATTTTCTAATCTGAAGAATGCAATATAACTGGGATTTAAAATCTCAGAAGGAGGCTGAGTTTTTAAATAACAAACAATTAAGGGATTTAAGAATATCTGAGATTTTATATCCTTACTGAAATCTATGAACAGTATACAGAATTTTAAATATAAATACCAAAAAGTCCATGAACCATAGCCCCCTTAGTTGCATGTAAATAACAAACAACAAATTCATATTTTAATTATATATACATACATGAAATGATTTTAATTTTTATCCCAAATAACAATTAACTTACATTTATTTTACAATTTATATAACTTACAACATATAAGTATGATGGATGATATTGTAGCACTTGTTGCCATGTGACCTATGTCATCTTCCATGTGTACAAACATGCTGCTACTTTTAATAACTTTTAAACTAAATATATTAATGTATATAATATATAATTAATTAGCTATTAATAACTTCGTCATTATTTGTCTACTAGTTAGCGTTATCACGCTCCCACGATGGTTTAGGTATTAAGATACTTAGAGGTGATACAATCATTTTCGGGATCCCGAACAAAAACTTAAAAGGGAACTTATAATTATGTATATGTATATTCAAAATAAGTAAAATTCAAGTTAAAATGATAATTAACAACACAAAGTTTATTAAATTTATAATGTTAAAACTAAAATTTTACAAGTTAATAACTTTGTTTCATTGTTAATAGACATAAGCGTATGCTGGATCTTTTGAGAATGAGCCCCTATGATCAATGTGCATTGGATTGTTGTCTGTGTTAACCTTGTCCAGGACCGGCTGACTAATGCTTATATTGATAAAAAGATGCAATATATAGTACCACCCATTATGCAGCGCACCATAAGGTACCACATTTAAAAAACAATTTAAATTATTTTTCTTCATAAACATGTTTTAATTAACATTGTGAAGATCATATGTAAATTTTACATACATTCGCATATCCTAGCTCCTAAAAAATGATGTGAACGTACACTAACATAATTTTGAATGTATCTTGACGTGCGTTTATGTGATGCGTGTTTTCATACACTTAGAGTGTCCGGATTTGCATGAAATTTACATATGATCTGTGTAATGTTAATTAAAACATGTTCATGAAATTTTTTTTCAAAAAACTTACTTTTACGGGTAGTACCTTCTGGTGCGCTGCATAATGGGTGGTACTCACTTGAACCTATATATATATATATATATATATATATAGAGGGAGGTTCAATAGAAAACCACAATGCACCTGAAAACTTGTGAAAACCACACTGCACCACCACAAATGCATCAAATTTCCTGCGTGATGCACCAAAATTCCGCGTGATTCATCAAATTTCCCGCGTGATGCATCAAAATCCCGCGTGATGCATCACCTTATTTACGATCATGCCACCGCATCTTTCATGAAATGCACCAAATCGGACGGCGTGCGTTGGTTTCCATAGTTTTCAGGTGCATATTGGTTTTCCATTGAACCCACCCCTATATATATATATATATATATATATATATATATATATATATATATATATATATATATATATATATATACATATATATATATATATATATATATATATATATATATATATATACATATAGATAAATTTATGTTCAAATGAGTACCATCTATTACACAGCGCACCCGAAGGTACCACTCTTAAAATTATTTTGAAATTTTTTTCATGAACATGTTTAATTAATATTACATAGATAATATATCATATTCACGCAAATTCGAACACTTTAAGTGCATGAAATATGCACGTTCACATATATTCAAATTCAGTAAGTGTATATTCACATCACTTTCTAAGAGCTAGGAGATGTGAATGTATGTGAAATTTATGTATGATCTTTATAACATTAATTAAGACATGTTTATGAAAAAAAAATTCAAAAATGTTTTTTTAAAGACGGTACCTTCTGGTGCGCTGCATAAGGGGTGGTACTCTCTCGAAACATATTCTATATATATAGGTTCAAGTGAGTACCAGATTTGGGTTCAAATGAGAACCACTAGTTTTGCGGAGTACCGGAGGTACCTCGCTTAAAATCATTTTTTTGAAAAAAAATTTCATAATCATGTTTAAATTAATAATACAAGACTACTTGCAAAAAATCACACATAAACACACACTAGAACCATTGAAACGTGTACGTTCACATGAACTGTCGTGTTGTGAACGTGTGTTCACAACTAAGCATGTTCACATGAATTTTTTCACGTTCACATGACTTTTAAGATTATAGAAAGTGTGAATGTATATAATTTTTTACGAATAGCCTTATATTATTTGTATCCAAATGAATATGAAAAAAAATTCAAAAAAAAAAACTTTTTTTTCGAATCAAGTTCACATCTGAAACCCCTGTGTTCACTGGTACTTACAGTACTCTGCATTTTTTAGGTACTCACACGAACCATATTCTATATATATATATATATATATATATATATATATATATATATATATATATATATATATATATATATATATATATATATATATATAGGGGTGGGTTCAATGGAAAACCACTATGCACCTGAAAACTATGGAAACCTACGCAAGCCGTCAGATTTGGTGCATTTCATGAAAACGCGGTGGCATGATCGTAAATAAGGTGATGCATCACGCGGGATTTTGATGCATCATGCGGAAAATTTGATGCATCGCGCGGGGAATTTGATGCATTTGTGGTGGTGCAGTGCGGTTTTCACAAGTTTTCAGGTGCATGGTAGTTTTCCATGGAACCCCCCTATATATATATATATATATATATATATATATATATATAATTTGAGAGAGTATCACTCATTATACAGCACACCCGAATGCATCATTTTTTAAAAAATTAAAATTTTTTCATAAACATGTTTATGATACATTTTTATGTAAAAAAATAATATGAAGGGTATAAAGTGCAAAAAGTTGTAAAAAATGTTTGTATGTATGTATAATATGTAATTTTAGTTAAAACATATTTATGATAAAATTTTGAATAAAAAAACATATTTTTAAAAGTGGTATCTTATGGTGCGCTACGTAGAACTCACTTGAACATATATATAAAGTCAGGTTCAAATAAGTACCCCTTGAAATCAACTGCACCCGAAGATACCGACCTTAAAAAACTTTTTAAATTTTTTTTCACATAACCATGTTTAATTTAATGTTATACGCATGATATATGAATTTCACATAGATTCACACTTTCTGTGTCCTTAAAAATTATGTGAATACTCAATGCATATTTATGTGAATGGTCATCCATGTGAATGGTCATTCACATGTGTGAATGGTGTGAATGACCATTCACATGATATTTTTTTACCATTCACAAGATTTATGATGTTACTTCTTTTGAAAAAAGTCTTATAATGTTGTCTTATACATGTCTATTCAAAAAAATATATGTGAATGATCATTCACATTAAGGTACGCTGGAATCTCATAGGTACGCTGATGAACCTGATTATATATATATATATATATATATATATATATATATATATATATATATATATATATATATATATATATATATATATATAGGTGGGTTCAATAATCAAACCTTGAGTCCTTGAATTTATGTTAAAGTTCTATCGATTAAAAAGTACAACTTTAGGTTGCATTTAACAAGCAATAATTTATGGTCTAAAGTTTTTTATAAATCTGCAAAAGCATGATTGTTTTTGAGACAACACATTTTAATAATGTAATTGTGTTTGTGTGTGTTGTAAATATTTTTTGCCTTTTCATTTTTTTCAATTCTTTTTATCACATTTTAAGGATGACATTGGATTGAGTAGATTGAAACAAAAGATGAAAATCTCAAAAATAAGTTTTCAAGTTTACTTTTTAATTTTCGAAACTGAAAATAAAAATTAAGAACCGAAAACATAAAAATTAACAGATTCAAATTCGTTTTTCAGAATCTCTTGTTTTCAACAGAAATTTTTGTTAAAAACATATCAACTAAACGGGTCCTACACTCGTTGAAAGTACAACAAAATTTTATAATTTGAAGATAGTTTCAGAAAATCATAAATTGAAAAGGAAATATAAATAATTTGAACCTGTAAATATCATGATAATTATGATTGATATGATTTTTTTGAGTTGTAACACTAAAGATATATTGATGAATGTATAACATGTCATAGTCAAACATTGACCCTTGGACCCACATGATATTGACCTTCAAGACGAATGTATAGTGTGAGCCACAGCTTTGCCTTTCGACCAGAAAAGTATACAAATCAATGAACCCCACAATTTATTTAAAAAATAAATAAATTGTGATTAATAATAATAACGTATTTAATAATTTAAATTATAAGTATTATGTATTTAATATTTTTAACAGTATTAATAATGCCAATATAGATATTTTCTAAATTTTAGTATCTCTATACGTTTTTGTACCTAAGTATTAATTACATCATGGATATTAAAAATAATTGTAGTTAGTCAGTGTCGGTCATGAGTATTTTCATGTTCAGAACAATATAAAAGAAAAATGTCTTTTTTAAAAAATTTAAAGATGCAACATACTATTTTCTTAAAAAGGGTTTAATGAAGATTGAAAGATAACGTCTTTTTAAAAATACAACATAGTAACTTTTAAGGGTTTTGGTTATTTATTAGTCTGATAAATTATAAAATATACATGTGAACTTTATATATTCCTTATTAAACTGAAAAAATAATGTCCTTTCATAATTTGATGCCATGAGTGGTATAATCCAGGTGCTTCCCCTCCACCCTCCCCCTAGGATCGCCCCCCTGAGTACGATATGGAAGTTAAAGAGTATTATTTATAATTGTTTGATATTTTAATAAAAGTTGTTATTATTTTAATATAATCTTATTGTATACGACTGTACATTGGGATATTTGTATGTATTAATATTTCGTTATATTAATATTTGTACATATTAATATTATTTTAACTGCATAAAAAATAAAAAGCATAAATTTAGTCAAATATAGAGGGAGTCAAGTAACAAGTAAACATAAAAATATGATATTAAGTTATATATTAAACTATTTTTTTTATAGATACTTTAACTTATTCGTTAAACAAATTAAGCAATGTTCTTAGACATACATACTCCAGTGCACGACAGGATGGGCCCAAGAAACTCGTTTAACATAGAGGATGTTTTTTTTTTTTTTAATTAAAAGTTTCAGACTTGAGAGTATGTGTCATTCAAAATTTTAAGAGGAAGAAAATAGTTTTAATTGAAATTAACAGCCTTTTAATTTTAAATATGAAGTCTTATACTTAATTTTAGACGTGGTTTTCAAATTTCAGAATTAAGAGACTTGAGAGTATCTATCATTCGGATTCATGAAGCATCCATTTAGGAATTGATTGGGAAAATGCTATCCGAATAATTGAGATATGTTAAATAAAGTAAAAATGAAAGGAACTGAATCCGAATGAATTCAAGTATGTGAAGTGTTTGGTTAGCTGGAGATGAAAAAACTATTTAAAATAAAATATATTCCAAATACCTCATTATTTTAACAACTTGAAAATATGTTGAAAAAATATATAATACCCGATAAATATGTTGTTGAGGATTTTAACATGGAGAAGAAATCGAAACTGTAGCACAAACAAAAATTGAGAAATTGAAGAAACTATGGGGAATTTGATATATTTTAACATGGAATTTAACTAGGAATGTAAATGAGTCGAGCTACTCGAGCTCGACTCGCTAAAAGCTCGAGTTAAACAAGCTTGAAATGAGCTTATTTAATAAATGAGCTCGAGCCCGAGCTTCACGCTCGCGAGCCTAAACGAGCTTTAAAGAGCTCATATATAAATATAATTTTTAGTTAATATATATAATACATAGATTATTAAATAAATATAAAAATATATAAATAGATTATAAAAAAATAATTAAAAAATTAATATATGTAATAAACGAGTCGAGCCCGAGCCGGGCTCGAGCTTTACATACAGATCAAGCTCGAAACGAGCCGAGCTCGAGCTCAAGCCTGATACTTTTAAACGAGCCGAGCTCAAGCTTTAACGGGTTCGACTCGGCTCGTTTACATCTCTAAATTTAACATTTTTTCGTTAATAAAATTTATTATTTTTCAAGAAATTCTATTTCTTTCGTTTAAATATCAAACACAATATGTAATATAATTTTTATTTCATTTTGGGTTTATTATAAAAAAAAAACCCAACATGTTTAAATTTCTTGTGTTTTGTCCTTCCATATTATTTTTTTTTCTGAAAAGTCCTCAAATTAATTTCTTATTTTTAGTTTAGTGAAATTTAACTAATGAAACCGGTTTTACAACTTTTAAAAACCCGGTTTACTAATTATAATAAGACTCTAATAGTCAAATTTCACAAACCAGAAAACGCAAAAACTGTAAAAACAAATGTTTTTTTTTTTTCATAATAAATCATTCTTTTTTTTTTTTCCAGATTCATTTAAATTTGTGAACCAAAAAACACTTAAAGTTTGTATATCAATGGAAATAGTAGTTTGGTTTCATGAATTGAGAATTAGTCCATCATCATAAGAAAATTTGTAACTAATTACGAGTTATTTTATTGTTACTTAATAATTAAATATGGTTTATTTTAGAGTTTCAATCATCCATGTTTGAAAGCTTGATTTCTCAGATATTACACAATCATGACATATAGAGCAACATACAATCAGATTTATCAATGCAAATACTCTATAAGATAAAGAAGATGAAAAAGCTCTTGAGAGAAAATATATCAGTGCAAACTATTTCTTCATTCAACAACTTATTCCCTCCATCTCATATGGCTTTTGTATCCATAGGGACTTTGGGAAAATTACATAAATGGTCCTTGAACTTGAAATATTACATCAACATTTACATAAAAGAAAGTAAATTATTACAAACAAAAGTTATTAACTGGAAACTGAAATAATAAATCTAACAATTCTCCCCCTATTTCAATTCTAGCTGACACTTCAAAATCTTCAAAGATCTTGCCTCAGCCGTAGATAGACCTCAAACCATCTGATATATTCTCTGAGAGTAAGACGATCATTAATCAGCTCAATGCCTCTCATTATCTCATTTCTTTCTTCCAGATGTAGACGAAGTGGAGAAGGCAAAAGACTGTCTTGCTCAAGACGCTCATGGAGGCCATTTCTGATCAGCCTCAAGGTTCCATCTGAGTAGGCAGCTATCTCTTCGAATCTCATGAAGTACTTCTCATTTTTGATGTTGCAGAACACAACTTCGTGTTCGGGCTTTAGAAGAACCTTAAATTGAGTGTGGAGGTGTATTTGTGGAAACTCATAGCGAGGAGCAGCCACTCCTACACGACTACTAAGGTTTTCTACAGCCATTTGGAAATCTTTGACGATGATGGACACAGAGATGCGACGCATACTGCGGAGAACCGCCATTATAGCACAAGTGCGAGTCTTATTAGGTCTTGCCCCTTTTAAATGGAGAAATATCCACTCAAGATCATCGAATTCAAGATTATCCAGATCTGACTCATTAAAGATAGATAGACCATCATCTCTTTGGACAACTGTGAAGGTTGGAGACCAGATCTTGGAAATCTTGTGGCATGAAATGTCCCTAATCTTCTTGATACGGACCTTGGACTTGACCCTTTCTAGTGGCTGGGCACTACTGATCATTACCACTTCATATTCCATTTGCTCAGATCTACATGTTCGTCGAGCCTAAGGATCCACATCTTAGATATCTTCCCGACTGATTCCTTAGAATACACAAAGTCTAAATGATGCTCAAGGAATGGATAGCGAAGATTTTCATCGTACATCTTCTTAATGTTCTTCTTTCTCTCTTTCTTCTTTTCTCTCTTTCTCTTAGCCTGATTAGTCTGTTTAGTTGGCTCTGGAGAGACGTGAAGGTCTTCCTGGGCTCTATCAACTGTCATGGCTCTCCATCTTTCCCTTTCTTCGTCCAAAAGTTCCCCATCAACCAACGCATCAACCCATCGCATCAACCTATTCTGCATCGTGTTGAGTATATTGTTCTTTAGTAATAATTGGTTCTGTTGAAGACAAACCTGCCTCTGAAGGAACAAAAACGTCTCTGATCCTTCCTGACTTTAGATTTGTATGAACAAATCTACCACTTTCAAATGTGTCCACTGTTGTGGTTGTGGTCAATAAGGGAATGAGAGATGTCGTAGTTTCATTTAGGTTTTCTGATTCAGGTTCGACTTTGGGTATGAGGGGCTCATCATAATCAAAATCGTCTAAAAATATTCAATTATTTCCAGACCGAAGGGTTTCTAAAGAGATTTAGAAGGCTCAAATACTATTAAGGCGCGAGAAAGATCTTCAATATAGTGTACTTCAGAATCTGTAGCCTTTTCAAAACTCTCAGAACCTTGAGCTCCCCCTTCAATAGCTGATATCAGCCCTTCACTTACCGGACCAGCCTCTAATAATGTAGATACCCGCTGCCTTTTCTCCCCCTCAGGATGACCCTCATCTTCAGGGTCATCATGACGAAATTTTTGACCACGGCCAGCGGGCCTGCATGATCATTCCAGCCTTGCCAGATTGTCTTGAATGACCATCAACTGGGACTATAACTCATTGATTTTTGATTCAAGCGAGGAGCACAGTTGCACTAGAGATACAGTAGCTGCGTCGACCTGAGAGCTAATAAGAGTAGAGATTTTTGAACGAAAGGCTCTCAGGTCGGCTTTAGTGACGAGGTCATCATGTTGGACTGATGCAAAAGGAGGTGGAACCTGTCCTGGTGGGGGCACTGAGGAGGAGGCTTGGTCCTTACCCTTCAGAAGACGAAGGATAGTCCCAAACTACTCCTCCTGGTATGCCTATGGAGCATCCAGGTCGGCTCGGGTAACCCGGGGTTCACGTAGATCCCCCGTTTCCACCTCCGGTGTAGTACCTGGGTGTCCAGCAGTCACAGTTGGCGTGACGGTAGTTGTGGCTGGAATTCCTTCCGTCATTTCCGCCACACTTGTTGTGTGAGCGGATCTGGAAGTTTCGGATGTCACGAAGACATCAGGGGGGTGTTTGATAGCCACTTATTAGGCTCTTATCAGAGGTAACCTCTTATTCGGTAAGAGGAAATACTGATAAGTGCGTTTGATATGCAGAAGACATAAGAATCAAAATTCTCTTATCATATCTTATCAGGATAAGACTTTCATATGCTTCTTATCACCACTTATCACACAAAAAAAATACACGTCTCTCCCACCCCACCCCACCCTTACCTTTACCCCATACCTTACCTCACCCACCCTACCCCTACCCTACCCTATCCTAAACCCCTTACCCCTACCCATACCCCACCCCACCCCACCCCACCCCACCCTCAACATACCCCACCCTCAACCACCTAATCCCACCCTACCCTAACTACCCTTAACTTACTTATACCACCCCATCCCCATCTCCACCCTTAACCCTACCCACCCCACTCCCATACTTACCCTATCCCACTCTACCCCACCCCTACAGTAACCCATCAAACCTACCCACCCCACCTCACCCCTCCTTATCCCACCCAACCCTACCCCTATCTCTTCCCACCCCTACCCCTCAAACCTATCCACCTCACCCCTACCCTACCTCTCAAATCTACCCATCCCCACCCACCTTACCCCTCAACCTACCCACCCTACCCCTAACACCATTACCCTACCCTATTTATCCCACCCCACCCTCAACCTACCCCACCCCTACCCTACCTCTTACCATATTTATTATAACGAGAAATATTCCAACACTTTTTGATAAAATTTATTATTTTTCAATAACATATCTATATAACTTATAAACTTAAGTTATTTGGAAGTTAATAAACGTAACCTTATAAACTTGATCATAACTAATAAACTTTAATTGTTATTTGATTCTTGAAAGCATGTTGGTTATATGTTTATTGAATGCATTTATGTTACTTGATTATAACTTATAAACTTGAATTGGTTTCTTACTTAAATCTTGTTAATGTTATTTGAATGATATTAAATGTTTACATAGATCACTTTGATTCAATGATATTATTCCTACTTGATATTGACCTTTAATCAATGATATCTGTTTGGTTTTGGAAATTAATATGTAAAATTAATAAAAATAAAAGAATCAGATAATTTATAAAACGAACAGACTTATTGAATTCTCTTATCAGATCTTAGTATCTTATCAGGACCACCTCTCATCAATCAGAAGTGGAATCAGACATCAGACAATTAACCTCTTATGCAATCAAACAGCACCAATATGTTGTAGCATGTGTCCTAAGATGTGTAAAATTACGTTGGTAGGACTAAATGTGCTCAACAAAGAAGGCGACGATCGGGGCGGGGATCGTCTGATTTCAACACCTCCTTTCTCCGATTGAGACAGTGATGGCATTTGAGGTAATTCCTCGTGTGCGAATGAAACACCGGTCTGTTAATAGACCAGTGAGTGGCTAGGGTGAGGTTTGCATCCGGCCACTAGCCGTGTGACTTGCCCGAATTTGGCTTGTTTGTGGTTCACCCTCAGCACTTACTACCCTCTCAGCATGTGTTGCTTCGGCGCTCCCCGATTGCTGCGTCCTTGGACTAGATAACAAATAGTCCATCATGTCGTCATTAGACGAATGCTCATTGTCTGAGTCTGTCTGTTCTTCATCTAAGTCCTCTACCACCCCTTCAGGAGATGGAACATCAAAAAGTCTATGGAGGGCGGTAGGACTTGATCTTTCTTCTGCTACGGGCACACGTGAGATATCTAGATTAGCAAATGGACCTAGTACGGGAACATCGTGTGCCTTCTTGGATCGGATGACCTTTCTTGTTGTTTGTCGTATTTGCGAAGGCTCATCGGTCGCTTCCTCTTCAACCAACACTTCCAACCCAGCTCCCTCAACTATTACTACTCTCTGTCCCCTTTCTTGACCCTCATCTCCCCCTTCACCCTCAATGCTTACTGAAACCTCACCCCTGCTAGCTTGGATAAGCTGTCCCGGTACTGGGCAGCCATAGCTGGATAATGAATTCCTAAATACTCCCTCACTCTTGCACTCGATTGATCAACATACTTGAAGAGCTCTTGCGGGAGAGGATGAACCACAATACCTTGTTGCACTGGATGTGGCTTTAGAAATCCCAAAGGCTAGACTGGATACATTGGATTCTTTGACCACAGAAATATTTTCCTTGGGTTGGTTTCCATGAAGTGCCGGACAAAGAGTTGGAAAAACCTCTGATAGGGAATGTATTTCTTTTTCATTTTCTCATTTGCTTTATCTTGAATTGAATTCCCTAATCTCATCCCAGATGAAGTTTCCATAGTCAAAATGTCTATGAAAGACGAAGGAGTGGAACATTCTTAGCGTGGCCATACTACCAGTGTCATGGCAATAGGCTTTCCCTGTCATGCATTTTGTTATAATGTTCCAGATGATGAACCATAGACCTTAGAGACCTTTTGTCTTGAATTGAGAAATTCTATTCGACGGCCCATGGTATCCCATGTTGAGAATGTCTTCACATAGGGTTTCAACTTCCACCAGTTGATCAAAATCGTCTTTTCCTTGGATAGCATTAGCTGTGGGAAGCCGCAAAAATGGTACACCGCATAGGTAGGGAAAGAGTAACAACCATGTTGTCACTTCTGGTTCGAAGGAGACACTTGCCGTTGATAGAGACAAACTCCAAGTAATGCCAGAACTGCTGAAGATAGACTTTTGGAACTGATTCAGCGGCAGTTAATGCATAATGGATCCTATGACCTTGAATGATGTCATAGATGACCTTTCTAACTTTGAAGAATGAGTCAGGATCTAACTTCTAGTTATTTGCTGAATGAGACACCCACAGATCAGTGTCTAACAGTTGATACACCGGAGCAGCCATATGAATTCTGTTGGAAAAAGAAGAATTAATTGACAGAAAGGATGGATAAGATGACTATTAGTATATGAGGGATAAAATGTTAGTTAATAGCGGTTGAAATAGTTAAGGTGTCTTGAACTAACTTTATCCCATGAAAAATAAAAAGAAAGTAAAAATAAAACAAGAATTAAAAAAAAACAATAAAAAAGAATTAAATAAATATAATGAAAATAAAACAAATAAATAAACTAAATTAAATAAACAAAATTATAAAATAAAAAATAAACTTAAATGAGAAAAAATAAATGAAACTTAAAATTAAAAATAAAGAGAAATGAAAATGAAAAAATAAAATAAAATAAAATTAAATTAAATTAAAATTAAAATAAAGTCAAAATAGAATAAAATAAAAAAATAAAACTAGAAGACACTTATAAAATAAAAGGAAACTAAAAAACAAAAAAATAAAAAGAAACTGAAACCTATTGGGAATACCAAAACTTAGTGGAAGTTGGAAAGGTTTCGGTAATACCGAAACCTTCACATACCGAAGCCAAGTTTGAATATTGAAACTTTTATGTTTTGAAACCTTTTTCAAAGCAATATCGAAACCTTTACCATAACCTATGATATATCGAAACCTGTAGTCGAACCGTTTCCGAAACCTACCGAAACACTACCTAAACATATTGAAACCTTGGAAGATTGAAAGATTGTTGGGTACAATATTTTGTAGAGGTGAAATTAATTTTGCATGTAATAATTGTTTTCATCTCTAAGGGGGATATTGTTAGGAATAAATATTAAATAGAGATGAAAACAATTATAGTGTAAATATTCAGAGTCAATATTGTAATTACTTAATTGTATAGGGGTTGTTTGTGTAAATACACAATACTTGTGTATTGTGTATAAATAGTAGAGTTGACAGAATTAGAAGGATATACACGGTTGCATGATTGCATGTGGATGAATACTTAGAGAGAAGAGTACAGTTCAAGAAACCTTGCACCCCAATGTACTATTCTCTATTCTCAATACTAAGCATTCGACAGATTGTGATTGAATGATTGTTGTTCATATGTTTGTTTGTTATATGAATTGCATGAAATGTGAATTATCAATTGGTATGAGAGCCAAATATGGCTGAATTTGAGTGAATTTTTGAATCTGAATTTTTTTAATTGTTCTTCATCGAAAAAGTTGAAAATTTTGAAAATCTCGTTGGGATTTTGATTCAGTGGATGAAATAATCTGAAATTTAGATCGAAGGAGCGTTCTTACAGGACGAATTCAATGAGATAAACATCAAATTTTAATTCCAATCACACAGGTTTTAATTTGGAATTTTCAAATTTTTTTGTAAAAGTCGTGTTCTTCATATTTTAGTCAATATTAGGGTGTTTAATATGAAATTAGCCAAAAACACTTCAGAAAAAAGTGTTTCTGTGTGAAAAACGAACCTTCGTTGTTAATTTCAGATCAATTAGTGAATTTTTGTTGAAAATTGTGATTTTAAACTTGGTTTTTATAAGTTTCTGTTCTAACTCGGGCATAACTGACATTCAAGTTTTAGTCGAGTTTTATAAAGTGGTAATCGATTTTCATCAAGTATCATTCGAGTTTATCACTTCATTGACCGAGTTTTATACTTCATTATTTGAGTTGTATACTTCTTTGATCTAGTTTGGTCTTATTGTCATTCGAGTTGTATAACTCTTTCATCGAGTTTGGTTCTTTATGTTTCGAGTTTATTGTAACTTCATTCGAGAAAGTGCCTACTTCTATTGAGTTTCACAAAGTTTATCAATTTTTCAATTGAGTTTGACACAGACTTGTTCGAGTTTCATTCTTCTGCATTTGAGTTTCAAGCTTCATCATTCGAGTTTCATCAAGATTATTCGAGTTTCATTCTCCTTCAATCGGGTTTGATAGTGTTTCAATCGAGTTTCACACTTAATCATCCGAGTTTAATCCTTTATCATTCGAGTTTCATTACTCTTCATTCGAGTTGAGTCCTTGTTCATTCGAGTTTCATCATACTTTTGACTGTTTGACCTTAGCTGCTTAAATTGGCCATAACTTTTGACTGGAACATCGTTAGAAGGGCTACCATACGTCAAATCGAAGCCTGAACAGAGATCTATGATTTCTAGAATGGGCAAAGTCGGTTCAGTAAATTTTCGAGGCCCAATTTCACTCCAGGAAAAAAGTTACAGACATTTTTCTACAGAATATCTAAAATTTCATCGTCAAAAAGTAAAATCAGAGCTGATTTTTAACAAATTAATCATTCAAGATTCATTTTTATTCAATCAAGATTCATTCAAATTTTCATAAGTCCATAAAAGATCTTGGAAGTTCATTTTTCTACAATTCATAATGGAATATGAAAAAATTTCAAAGTCTGAGCTGATTGTCAAACTTACTGAATCTGAAAAGATTCGTAAGAACAATTATGATATCCTCGTTCAGTTAAGTACAGATAAAGCTTTGGCTTTACGTGATGTAAAAATACTGAACGAAGAAATTCAAAATTTAAAAGAGGAATTAAAAACTCGGAGCTTAAAAGATAAGCAAAAGTCTGAGAGTTGTGCTTATCAGTTAAAAATATCTTATTTAAATAAAAGATTTGAAGAGGAGAAGTCTGAGCTTATTGCAAAACTTACTGAATCTGAAAAGATTCGTAAGAACAATTATGACATTCTTGTTCAGTTAAATACTGATAAAGCTTTGGCTTTACGTGACGTACAATTACTGAACGAAGAATTTTTGAGCTTAAAAGACAAACAAAGTTCTGAGAGTCCTGTTCTTAATTTGAAAATATTTGAGTTGAATAAAGAACTTGATGAGCTTAAACAAGAGAATTTTCAAAGTACAACTCAACTAAAATGTCTTGTGTCTGAAAGATCTGAGCTAAACAAGAAAGTTAAGGATCTTGAAGATACACTTTCTAAGACAAAACAAACTGATCAAATTTGTATTTTAAACAAAAATGAAGAAATTTTTGCTCTTCAACAAGAGTTGTCTTTAATTAAAGATTTGATTGAGAAGGAAAGACATGGGTTCTTACTTAAAGAACAAGATTTTAAATCTAAATCTAAATTGTTTGAAGATGAAAGACAAATGTTCTTAATCAAACAACAATCTTTTAAATCTGATTACCAATCATTTGATCATGACAGAAATTCAGATTTAGTCATTATCAAAAGTTTGGAAGATTAGATACTTCATCTTACAAAACAATTACATGTTTTCACTTCATCAACTGAATCAGAGGTTAAGACCCCTTCTTCAGTGTGTTTAAAATCTAATGTTGATCAATCTGGTTTGTCTTGTGAAAGTGAAGTGAATCTAACTAACTCTGCTATGTTTGATTCATCTTCAGATCTGAAACTTAAGTATCTTCTCAAGATACATAAAGGCAAAGACAAAATCATTGAACAACTTCCGGTTAAGATTTACACAGGTGAATCTTCAAAGCCTAATGTTTTTAGGGTTTTGGAAAATACTGGTCCGTCTAATCAGAAAACATTTTCAAAGAAAACGACCACGTATTACCAAAAACAGGCCAGAACCGGACAGTTTTTCAGGAAGAAGAGTTCAGAAAATTCTAATCTTTTAAAGTCAAGTTTCTTTAGACACTCATATATTAAATTTTCAAATACTCAAAGAAATTTGTTTTCTGCTTTTGAAAAAGAAGTTGATAATTATAATCTGCAATGGGTACCTAAACCAAAGTATAAGTGGGTACCAAAACCTGTTTTTAAATGGGTACCCAAGAGCGCTAACAAGTCTGGATCCAAATCAGTTTGGATACCAAAGACATCTTGATTTTGCAGGTTATAGGTTTTCAGATCATTACAGACTGGAACCCGCACTTCAAAGAAATGGCATCTACTTATTTTTAAGTAGAATCCATTAAATGGCTTTCAATTAATCCAAACTTAAATCCGATTCTAATTCTGGAATTTCTGCCATGAATTCAACTCCAAAGCTGATTTGACAAAGAGGGAGTTTTTTATTTTTACAACTTTTTTCTCCTGCTTTGTTTTTTAATGAGTCGACTACTTTTGTGTGCTTATTTCCAGGGGGAGTTTCAGATGTGCTTTGACGAAGACATCATTTTAAAAATAAAATGTGTGTGATTTTCATGAAAATATGTTATGCACACATGAAAAGTTTTTAAAACTGAAACGAAAGTTTTCTTCTGATTATCTGAATCCATCATTGAGATTAATTGATCTAATCTCTTTGATTTTGCAAATATCATTGGTTTTGAGATTCTCTTTGATGTTCTCCCATTTATAAGAATTCTCTCTCAATTCTCCATGTGCTAATTCTTTCATTACAAGTCTGATTCATTTCATATCTTATATCAGATTGTACATTTTATTATGATATCTCCCAAATCCTCATTCCCTAATTTCCTTCTCAATATCTCCTAGATCATCTGATCTAAATTTCTTGATATACCATGAGCTTTAATGCTAAAATAAATCTGCTGACTCCGATAATGCACCAAAATGAGTGATAGGCATATAAATCGCTTCTATGGTCTAACCAGAACCGGAAGACCTACCCAAGAAGCAAACCAACTGTAGTTTGTGTGGGTGAGGGTTCTTTAGGTCTATTAGTTGAGAAGTGTCTGTTATCACGGGATACTGACAGGGTCGAGCAGAGCTAAAATGTAAATGAGAGGGATATTATATATATTGAAAGGAGATGGTGGTGCATCAGATCATGCTTACAAAGCTGACTGATTTTAATAATGAAAAAGTGAGCCGGAGGAAGCTAAGTTGAAAAATGCTGAGAGCTGAGAGTTAAGAAAGGATTTGAAGAAAAGATAATCATACCTACACTGTGTCGGCTGGGTAATCCACATAATCATTCAAGCCCTTTGCGACTTGATATTGAAAAAGACGTCATGGACCCAGTGACGCATGCACTTAACCCCACCAACTACTCAGTTATCTCTCAAAAGAATTCTGTTTCAAAATCATGGAGATATTGCTCATTTCTATCTATATATCATTTGGATATTATTGATATTGAAACAAGGAAGACAGTTGCTCCGGTCTCCGACTTCATTTGATGCACATTGTGTCTAGAGCTGATTATATAAACTTTTAGGACAAATCGAGTCTAACAGTCTGCATGACTATAGACTGCTAGTCCAAACTGACTAAGCCGGAACAAATAAGAGTGATCCTTTCATGTTAAAGGATTTCACAATGACTACTTGGAAATCCTACCAGTGTTAACATTACGCCAGCGCTGAACATATGTCACATAGATTATGTCTATTGTGCAAACAGGAATCCTATGTGGACCTGGACTCGTTATTTCATGAACTTGTTTCATTTTCCCTAAAGTTGAAAAGCTTTGTTTCATTCTAAAAGAGTATTCATTTGAGGGGGAGTGAGATAAATTTGTTTACTTTAGGGGAGTGGATATCAATTTAAGGGGGCGAAAGCTAATTTGTAATACTTCTGAAATTGTTCTTGTATTTCATCTACTGTAAACTTCAATGAATCTATGTCTCTGAAGATGTTGCATGATGTTCATATTTCTTATGATCATCATGAGGGGGAGAAAACCTAATGTTCAGAGACAACCGTTGAGTAGTTTGAAGAAAACTGAAGACAATTGCTAAATCATATCAAGACAATTCATCAAGGGAAAGAATTGAGAGCTATTCATGATTCAAGGGGGAGTGTGCTATCATGAAAAGAGAAGATTAGAGAAGAAGAGATGTGAAGATTAGAGAGAGACGAATAAAAAAGATTGCATCTGAAGATTCACAGATTGAAGAGAAGAGAGACAGAGATTTGAAGTCTCAGAAGAGATCAAAGAAAAGAAGAATATTCAAGAAAAGAATCAACCTGAAATGATCTTTAATCAGCAAATTTGATTTCATCTCTAAGGGGGAGATTGTTGGGTACAATATTTTGTAGAGGTGAAATTAATTTTGCATGTAATAATTGCTTTCATCTCTAAGGGGGAGATTGTTAGGAATAAATATTAAATATAGATTAAAACAATTATAGTGTAAATGTTCAGAGTCAATATTGTAATTACTTAATTGTATAGGGGTTGTTTGTGTAAATACACAATACTTGTGTATTGTGTATAAATAGTAGAGTTGACAGAATTAGGAAGGATATACACGGTTGCATGATTGCATGTGGATGAATACTTAGAGAGAAGAGTACAGTTCAAGAAACTTTGCACCCCAATGTAATGTTCTCTATTCTCAATACTAAGCATTCGACAGATTGTGATTGAATGATTGTTGTTCATATGTTTGTTTGTTATATGAATTGCATGAAATGTGAATTATCAAAGGTTTTTCAAGGTACCGAAGTGTTTGTTTTGAAAGGTTTTGGTAAATACCAAAACCAATTGAAAACAATTTAAACCTTTAAGTTTTCGAAACCTTTTTCACAGAAACGAAACCCATTGAAAATTTTGAAAGGTTTCGGTATACGGAAACGTATCGAAACCGATTGAAATCTTTCAGAATACAGAAACCCATCGAAACATATCCCATCATATAGAAACCTTTGAAGTTTATGAAAGGTTTCGGTATACTAAAACCTGTCGAAACCGATCGAGAGGGTTTCGGTGAACCTACTGAATCGAGCATATTCAAGTTTTAAGTCATATTTCTCATATATTTCAACATAAAACAATGTAATAAACATGAATATACTCTTATTACAACATTCTGGCTGACATTTACATCCTAAAACACACAAATGTACGTTGAACATATAATGGAACAGTGAGTAACCGAAAACTACACTTACAGTTGGTGTTTTTCATTGGAATGCACATGAAACATATAAGAAATGCAAATAATAAATGAGAAAAGCATACCTTTGATGTATTCTTGAAGAAGGAAAGAAGAAAAATGCAAGAAAGGATGCTTGATAATGGTGTTTCAGTGCTAGAACTCAAAGAGGAAGAAGAATGCGTGGGAAGGGAAAGAAAAAAAAATAAACCGGCCCTTGAATGTATATACCAAGTTGAAAATGGGTTGGACCAGACTGAAAACTATTTTTGGCATTTGAACTAAAAACTAAAACTCTAAAAAATAAAATTAAATTAGATATACTAAAATTAAATTGTTTTTGGCATTTTCTGAGTTTTCAAACAAAACGAAAAAAAAAAGAAAATAAGTTAAAATATTTTTGAGTTTTTCTAATTTTGATGGAATAAAATTAATATAACCTAAATGAAATAAATGAAAATTTTTTGATGTTTTCAGATGTTTTCCGATGAAATAAAGATAAAAACTATAAAATAAACTAAATGAAATAAATAAAGATATTTTTGATGTTTTCTGATGAAATAAAGATAAAAATTATACAGGCTGTGATGACAACAAATGGATTTTCTCCCCCTCAAAATCTCAATCAGTTACAGATACAAAATACTAATTACTCAACTGATGCCATTATTCCAGATAAACACTTACAGATATAGACGAAGAGAAATTCATTTCATCAAATACAGATGTAGATAAAGATAGAGTTGAATTAAAGTTTGTTCGGTAAGTCTAAGCCAGATTATTCAACATGCCTAACTTTGCAACCAAGGTTTGAAACCGAGAATCGTCCAAGGCCTTGGTGAAAATGTCAATTAATTGATCTTCCGTCCGAACAAAATAGAGTTCAACACTATACCTTTTTCTACATGATCTTTGATGAAATGGTACCTGATGTCTATGTGCTTTGTGCAAGAGTGTTGAACTGGATTGCAAGAGATAGCGATGGCACTTCGGGATTCACAGTAGATAGGGATTCTGGATAGAAGGTAACCATAGTCACGCAGTTGTGTTCGCATCCACAGTACCTGAGAACAACAACTAGCAGCTGCAACGTACTCAACTTCAGCTGTGGATGTTGAAACACAATTTTGTTTCTTTGATGACCAACTAACCATCCTGTTCCTAAGGAATTGTACTCTTCAAGAAGTGATCTTTCTGTCAAGATGACAACCTGCGGACTAAGTCTGCGTCTGAAAAGTAGTTAAATCGAAATTGGATCCCTTTGGATACCAAAGACCAAGGTTAGGAGTACCCTTTAAATATCTAAATATCTTCTTTATTGCGAGAAGGTGAGATTCTTTGGGTTTGGCTTGAAAACGTGCACAAAGGCATGTGGAAAACATTATACTTGGTCTACTTGCAATGACATAAATCAACGAGCCAATCATACCAACGTATTGTGTCGCATCAACACTTTTCCCAGAAGGATCAGTGTTTAGCTTGCAATGAGAAGCCATAGGAACTTTTGATGAAGAACAAGAATCTAATTTAAATTTTTTCAGCATGTCTAAAGTATATTTAGACTGATTGACAAAAGTTCATTCTAGAAGTTGTTTGACTTGTAATCTGAGAAAGAAGTTGATCTCTCCCATCATACTCATCTCAAACTTCGACTCCATGAGGTCTGAAAAACTCTTACAAAACTCAGGGTTTGTAGATCCAAATATAATATCATCCACATAAATTTGTACAAGCATTATGTGTCTTCCCTCAGATTTAGTAAAAAAGAAATGAAGATAAGCTATCATACCAGGCACGAGGAGCCTGTTTCAAACAATATAAAACTTTGTCTAGAACATAAACATGATCAGGTTTCTGTTCATCAACAAAACCTTCAGGTTGTGAAACATAGACCTCCCCATTAAGGACTCCATTCAAGAATGTCGTTTTGACGTCCATTTGATATACTTTAAAATCTTTGTAAGCAGCAAACGCCAAGAATATTTTGATGGCCTCGAGTCTTGCAACTGGGGCAAAGATTTCATCATAGTCAATTCTCTTTTGTTGACGATATCCTTTAGCAACCAGTCTTGCTTTATTTCTTACCACTATCCCATTTTCATCTCGCTTGTTTTTGAAGATCCATTTTGTTCCAATAATGATCCGATCATTTGGTTTGGGAACCAACCTCCATACTTGCAGTCGTTTAAATTGATTCAATTCTTCTTGCATGGAAACAATCCAGTCTAGGTCTCTCAAATCTTCATCCACACGAGAAGGTTCAGCACTGCTTAGAAACGATGAGAACATACATTCATTGTCTGCAGCACTTCTTGTTTGAATTCTAGTGGACGGGTTACCGATGATTTGGTCCATGGGGTGGTTACGAGTCCATTTGGTTTCATGTGGAAGAGAGGATCTGGATGGTTGAGATTGATGAACATCAAATTGGGTGATTGATTGTTCAAATTTTTCAAGGGATGGCATTATTATATCCGGTTCAACAAAATCTGGTTCGTCATAGATTTGATCGGGAATAACAGAATTTGAGGACTCTTGTTGAGCTGATTCTGACGCTTGTTGTGGAAAACATTCGGTTATTGGAGATAGTTCAGTTGGTACTGAATCAGATGATGTTGATGCATTAATCACTGAGTTGTCCGATGTTATTACAGTTGGTTCTGCAGGAACAGAAGATGAAACGTTAGGATTTGCAGACTCGAAGTAATCATTATAAAAATGATCAAATAAAGTATCCAATGAGTCGTCTGTTGTTACAGAATCTGAATAACTTTGAGATTGAGGAATTGACGGTCCATAAGTTGTAGTCTCAGTTTTTGATTCAGCCAATTCATTAAATGAGACATTGACGCTCTCATTTACGGTCCTAGTGTGAGTGTTTTAGACATGATAAGCTTTGGACGATGTGGAGTATCTAATAAAAATTGCTTCATTGGCCTTCTCGTTGAATTTTTCGAGATTCTCCATGTCGTTCAATACGAAACACCTGCTACCAAAGACACGAAAGTATTTGATATAAGGTAATATTTTGTTGATTATCTCAAAGGGAGTTTTGTTGAACCGCTTATGGATTATGGAGCGATTCTGCGTGTAGCAACAGCTTCAGCCCACAGAAACATTGGCAACTTTGAATAGGCAAGCATTGTTCGAGCGGCTTCCACCAGAGTTCGGTTTCGTCTTTCGACAATCCCGTTTTGTTGTGGAGTCCTGGCAGCGGAATATTGATGATGAATGCCTTTCGATCTCAGGAAAGTTTCAAGAACCGATTTCTTGAATTCTGTGCCTTGATCTGTTATGATGAATCGGACAGCTAACTGCAACTTTGTCTCAACAAGTTTGATTAGATCGATGATTTGTTGAGGAGCTTCATCTTTGGTTCGCAAGAATCAGACATATGTGTATCGAGAATAGTCATCCAATACAACCAACACATAGCGCTTTCCGTTGATACTTTGGATTCTCATTGGTCCACATAATTCCATGTGGAGGAGCTCTAACAGCCTTTTTGATGTGGGTTCGGGTTTGGGTTTATGTGTTGCTCTCTTCATCTTTCCTTTTTCACATGCTCTGCAAAGGTGATCTTTATCGTACCGGAGCACTAGCAGACCTCTAACAAGATTCTTTGAGACCAGTTTATTTATGTTCTCAAATTTTAGATGAGATAAGCGAAGATGCCACAACCAAGAATCTTTTGTTGATGCCTTGGAGAGTAGGCAAATGTTTTCTTTCAATTTGAGTTATGCTAGATCGATGGAGTAGAAGTTTGAGTTACAGGATCCTGACAAAAGTTCATTACTAGATTCTGTTTTCACACTACATTTGGTAGCTTTATAGTTCACCTCGAGACCCTTATCATAGAACTGTCCTATGCTGCAGAGATTATGACCCAATCCCAATACATATTTCACATGTTGTATGATAAATTTTTTTTAAACTAGATCTTCATGACCAACTATCGGTAAATGATTGTCATTCCCAAATCTAACTGAGCCGTAATGTTCCTCGACGTAGTTAGACAATAACTCAACTCTGCCAGTCATGTGATGAGAGCATCCCGAATCCATTACCCATGTTGTTTTTACCTGTCATTGAAATCAGGTAAGTAGCCACCTAAAACTTAATTCCATCACAAACCGTGTTCTGAACTCACGTGTCCAGAAAACTTGTAAGGTTAAAAGCGGGTCCTGAACTGTGTGCACAGGAACCATCTTTTTGAAGCACGGGTCCTGAACTGTAATGAACAGGAGCCATTCTGCATAAGATCAATCAGACACTACGGGAACCTATTAAAGAATGGGTTTATTAGGTTAGCACAAAATGGAATTCCAGATATATGTAACAGAATATTTGCAGGAACCCATTTTTATATTAGTGTCAAAATTTGATGTGATAATCTTTTGGACCCATTTGAAGATTGGACTTTTGGATTTTGGTTCAGCTTTGGGTTGTTTAGAACCCTCAGATTTGGTCTATTTGATAAGCCTTTTCTCTGTCCAGACTTTGTTACATTTGATTCCTTTTATTTTGTTATGGCATTTTTCAAGTTTTGAATTTTTCTTTTCAGGAACAGAGTTTAGGAAGTCGGTTTACGTTCATGTTTTTCCCTACTACTTTTAATGTACTTCCTGAAATAAAGTTCTTGGAAATGACATGCAATGGCACAGATGCCTTCTTGAAAAATGAAGCTTGCTTGACTGCCCTTTTGGAATCATTCAGATGATCTGCAACATCAGACAATTTTTGAATCAGTTACATGTGAACCCTTAGAATGAGAAGAAATTCTTGAGTGAGTGTGTTTTGGAGTATACTTGAGATTCTTTGTAGGAGAATGTCTAGTATCCTTCGAAACCTTATTTTTGAGACTTGTTGAGCACTCACCTTTGAGGATTCTCACAGGAAATTCCAAGATTTCTTTGTCTTTTTCAACATTAGGTTTCTTGTGATTTTTGTTTTCAGTGGTGTTTTTGGAAATAACTGATACTACAGAAACTTTGCCTTTGATTTAGTGGAAAAAGTGGAGAGCTTGGTTAGTTTTTCTTCCAGCTTTACTGAAGGTTGGGTGTGAATAGAGGAAATATGAATTTGTACGACCGAGTGAAAACCTTAATACACAGTATCAAGAACCATTAGTTCAAAACCTATTCGAATAAAATTCTCATCACTTTTCAAAACGTCCTTTTCAAGATGTATAATTTGGTTTTGAAGAACGGAGGTGGGAATGTAAGATTGAGATTTTGATTCAACTGGTTTTGTATCCTTTTTTTTTTACTGTGAGTAACTATGTATGTAGTCATCCACCAGAGTGAGTTCTCTAAAGGAATAACTGGCATTTAGTCACTCGTAGTCAAAAGATGTATACTTGTTTTTGTAAATCTCTATATTTGTTTCTTCATCATTTAAGCCATCTTCTGTTGAACGATGAAAGACTGCCTTAAAACCATGTCTCTTGTAATTGTAATAATACAAGGTAGGTAAAATGTTTGATACCTTGTTGAGAATTTTGGGACTTTCATACCCAATACCTTCCTTAATAATGATAGAAACGAGTTTTTCTTGGGTTTGTTCATGTGGATGGTCTGATCAGTATGAGCACGTTTCAAAAATTCATCCCCAAGAACTTTTATTTTGGCGTACAACTCCACTCTTTCTTTGGAAATCATTTTGAACTTTTGTTCATTCTGAGAGTTCTCACATAAGATGGATTCAAATTTGTTTGTTACTTCAGAAAGCTGAGATTTCAATGAATTATTTTCATCTTGAGTTTCAATCAAAGAAGAATTCATATCATTAATCTTAACCATGTCCAAATGAATTTTTGAGTTTTCACTTTGTACTTTTAGCAATGGTTTTTCAAAATTGTGGGCCTTTTCCTTTTCAAGCAAAATATTCTGTTCTAAAGAAAGATATTTTTCGGTGAGGAGTTCAAATCATTGATTAAGTTGAATTCAGATTCAGAATGTTCCTCACTTGACTCGCCATCAGTTGAGTTGAAATCTTTGTCGTTAGTCATCAGACATGTAGGTCCCAAAAGGTTTCCCAAGTATGTTGCTGTAAGCTGTAGAGGGAGGGTGTATATAGCTATTTAAAATTTCAACACACTTTCTCAAAGTTTGTATGTATATATTAACAAGTGTTAATTAAAAACAGGTTTGAACTGCAAAATGGTTCAATTAGAGATGACAGAAACAACAGATGAACAACTAATCTAAGACTCACTCAGACTAGTTACAATGAATACACTCACTAAGATGCACTCACTGTTTTACAAAACACAGACAGACAGTTTAGAAGTAGATTAGCTTAGACACACTATCACTATTCTATTCTTTGTTGAAGGCAGAACTTGCATGCATCAAAACACAATTCTTTTTGCACGTTCTGGACTTGTGGGTATCTCTCTTGGTTGTCTCTCATTCCTTAGAAGCTTCTTTATATACTCACTCAGTGAATATCAGTGAACCTTCCTCATTGGATGCAGAGATAGTGGAGTGCCTTTACAAAAAGACAAGAATACTTTTCTGCACATTCTGACAAAACAAAATTTGTCCCTTTGTGGCAGAATCTTTGTCTTTTCCTTTTTGTCTCTGTTGCATACAACTTTACATTAAAGAGGTATGTCAACTTTAAATCTTTCCTTTTCATGTGTAACCATTTTGATATAAGAAATGGTATGTCGCCCATTTCATATATCCTATTTGTCTTCATGTATCAGAACAACTTAGGCAGAATAGCAGCTTCTAATTTCCACTTTGTCTTCGAATTGTAAACAGATCTTCACGTCCAAGACTTTTCATGATGACATGAAAAAAAATTTCATAAAGTGTAAAACCCGTTCACAAAGCACGGGTTCTGTTCACAAAGAACAGAACACTTAACTTGTGTCAAAGTTGTCGAACAGGGATGAACAGCATAAACAGTTTATGTCAAACCAGTCCAACAGTTTAGGACAGCTTAGGCAATCTGCCAGGTTACAACGAATGTAACAGTGTGAGCGGCTTTGGGCTTATATTGCAAATCACTTAATCAAGTTTCAATAAGGCATTAAAAAGCCTTATATTCTACCATTAAAAGTATTAAAAGGTTTCATTGAAAATCTTCCTCTATGATATAGAACAGGTTTGATTGAGGCCCTTTTGTGCCTAACAAGACAGGATGAGGTGGACGTCTCTTCAACGTGTTCATCATCTGAGGCATATCTTTCCCCACTTCCTTCAGCTCTGGTTTCTACGAGATGTTGTTCAACCACCTGCATATTTGAACCTTGATCATTTGATTTGAGACCGAAGATATTTGCCACATATCCGTCATTTTCAACATTAGTGTGATCATCTATCCAATAGTCATCCTCTGCTACAAGAGCTTGGCCCCCTTCTTTCCTTCAATCATTGCCAATTTTTGACAATAGTAGTCAGCGTTTCGTTGAAAGGGTTTAACACATTCTCTAGAAAAATGACCCAGTTCGCCACACTTGTAAGAGACAAGACTTTTTCCAGATTTTACAACCTTTCTTCAGGTCTGATCCTTTTGTCTTCTCCATCCAACCTCTCAATTCTTTCCTCATCATGGTTGCGATAGTCATCTCGATGATTTTCGCGTCTCTCCTCCCTCTCCATTTAGCATTCGTCTCTGTGATCACCTCGTGGTTCCTCACGACGACCAGTTCTCCTGGGTTCACGAGTATTGTCTCTACGATCAGTTCTTATCTCTTCTCTTCGTTTAAAACGAAGTAGAAACGATTTATAAGTAATTTCAAGAGTTTCTCTGTCTCGTGCCTGTAGATTTGATGTTCTCCCTTTTCATCATGTCACCCTTTTTAGACCCTCGCATTTGGCGGGCAGCTTCATCCCACATGGCATTTCCAGTCTCTTGACTGTCAATACTGTTGAGAATCGTGTTGTGAAAGGCTTGCAGGAGATAGTTCTCTAATTGAATGCCAACTTTAGCTCTGAGTCTTTCCTGTTCAGTCTGAGGACCTCGTGGTTCATGAAGTTTGGGAATTGGTGGATGATAATCAGGTTTGGCAGGTATGATGGTGAAATATTCTGCAGGACCTTCTTCTAGGGATTTGAGCATCAATGAACCCAGGTCATGCAGTGCTAAAAATCTTAGGAACCTTCTCTTCCATTGATCATATTCTCCACGGTATAGAACCGGTGGACGAATATCCTTTCCCAAGATTAGAGTCTCATTTGCGATGATTGGTTTTGAAAATAAGATCTTTGAATTGGAAACTATGAGATGATTGTTTTTCGAAAGAATTAAAAACTTGCAACCTTGAAAAGATTAGTGGAAATTTCAATTTTTTTTGAAAAACAGTGAAATGTCAACAGTTTCGGTAATATTACTGAGACTTTCAATGATACTAAACCTTTTAAAGGATTACAGAAACCTTTCAAGATTACCGGAACCTTTCAACGTTTCAAGATTACCGAAACTTTGAGGGTCACGGTATTAGCGTGCACTGAAACTCTTTAGGTACCGAAACTTTTCCGTGCGTGATAGAGCGTGAGGTTTGAGAGCGTATTGTACGAACAAATGCTTTATGAGTTTTGGTATGTTTTGGTATTTACACTTACTGAAACTCTTTAGGTACAGAAACATTTCAAGTACTGAAACCTTTGACCAAGTAGCGAGACCTTTGACTTGTATCGAATCCTTGGACTTTTACCCAAACTTTTAAAAGGAAACCCTTTTTTCAACTTTCAACACAAGTTTTCAGACCAGTAACTTTTTGCCAAATACAGTAGAATACTGAATGATACCTAGAAGTACCAAAACTTCTATGGATTCGGTCTTTTTCTGTGTATCACGAATTTTCCAGATTTTCCACACAAAACAGGTTGTAAATCACATAATTGTTCAATAAAAGTCTCAAATGATTCAATTTAGATACAAATAAGCACTTATAACACAAAAATTGATGTTATTTTTGGTCAAATTTGAGATGAAGTTCATAGAACTTGTGAACAGAAGGTTTCAACAAAAAAAATTCATTTACTCCACGAAAATGATGTTGTTTTGCACAATAAAAATACTCTTGATGATTAAAAACAACACACAAATACTTTTTTTTAGCAAAAGATTAGAGATTTGGACCACTGAGAAGATGAAGAGCAAGCTACGTTTTTTAACACAGCTCCAAGTTGAAATCCAATTCCAAGCTCTGATACCAAATGAAAGCTTGATTTCCCAGATATTACACAATCATGACATATAGATCAATATACAATTAGATTTATCAATGAAAATACTATATAGGATGAAGAAGATAAAAAAGCTCTTGAGAGAAAATATATATCAGTGCAAACTATTTCTTCATTCAACAATTGATGCCATCCATCCCATATGACTTTTGTATCCATAGGGACTTGGAAAATTTACATAAATGGTCCAGAAAAGTTCTGAGTTTTCTTTCTAGTTTCGTGAAATTTGACTATTAAAATCCGGTTATAATTGATAAACCGGGTTGTTAAAAACTAAAATACCAAGTTCTAATAGTTAAATTTCACTGAACCAAAAAGAAAAGAAAATTTAATTTGAGGACTTTTATAGAAAAATTTATCATGGAAGAACGAAAATGTAAAAGACGTGAAATCATATTAGTTTTTTTTATAAATTAAACCGGCCTTTTATTTTATCCGATTCCTTGGAACAAGATCCCTATTGCCAACTCTATCACCTAAAATGCACATTTATAAAAAGATACTAAGCTATAATACTTGTGACGTTGGGGGTGTCAATTTTGACCCAACGGGCGGGATGATCAAAATGACCCGTTAGAAAAAACTAAACCACAACATATTTTTTTTAATTTGTAAAATTCTAGAAATTGATGTACCAAATAATTTTTTTTAAAAATTATGTTAAATTTTTTGTGTTTCGGTCGTTCACCTGTTTGCTTAAATGGGCCGAAATTGCCACCCAAGGGTTTCAACATCGTAATAAATTGAGTGTAAGTAGCCGCAATTATATAAAAATGAGCATAAGGTCTCACAGTAACAAACTTTGTGTAGTTACCGTTTAAAACTTTCCTCACACTTATAATTATATCAACTAATTGATCACCCGCCAATCAACATTTCCTCTCTTTAAGGCTTTAAATCACTATAGTTTTGCATCCTTTTTATAGTAAAATAGCTACATACATAGATAATAAATGAATATAAACATCTTTTATAAACATGAAGTGTTAGTTATAACTTCAGCAAATAGTGCAATTAAACTATGTATGTTAAAGTCTATAAATAACGGTAAGTGTGTCTAGAGCTTATCTAAACCCTACTATATCATATACAATATCCTTTTCGGGTCTACACGCCCTGTACCAAATCTTGAACACATGAGTGACAATAATATAGGCTGTCTCATGGATTTTAAAGACCCTGTGTCATAACCATAGTAAAGGCCCTTTAAATGCAAAAGTAAATATACAGGTTACCTACCTCTAGTTGGTCAGTCAACAATAAAAACTCGCAATCTGGAATCAATGGTTAATGATCGAACGGTATCATGAAATTCTAGCAAAGTGGCTATCCAACTTCAATTGAGTCTGCTGATTATTCAAATTTAGAAAGTTATTGAATAATATAATTTATTGCTTCAATAGAGAAGAATATAATAGTACTTTGATTATTCTGTGTATGTATTACCAATGGCAGGTTTGGGATTTCTATACACATACCTCTAGATTCTGTTACTTCGATTTAAACGTTGAAGATGCGATTGAGATCGATTGGAATTGAGCAGTTCTGATTTCCACTTTGTCTTCGACTTTGTAAACTAATCTTGTAGTCAAATACAATACATGAGGACTTGGAAACACATTCCATAAAGTGTTTAGCCTGTTCACAAAGAACAGGTTCTGTTCACAAAGAACAGATTACTTGTAAACCGCCCAAGCTGCTCATCAGTGTAGAGCAGCGTAGACAGTTTATGTCCAGCCTGTTCAGCAGACCGAACAGCTTGGGCAAAACTGCCTTTGTTGCAACACATGCAACACATAGAACAGCTTTAGGCTGATATTGCAAATCTTTTTCAGGTTTCAATAAGGCATATAACAGGCCTTAAATTCAACCTTCAAAGGCATCAACAGGTTTGATTAATAATCTCCCCCTCAGATGCAGAGCAGGTTTGACTGAGGCCTTTTTGTGCCTAACAATTCCCCCTATTTGCAATAACCAGTCTAAGCTGGTCTTATCAAAAGTCACTATATATTTTTACAGTACATTTGTTGAAATAAAATTACAACATCAACATAAAGTAAAAGATCAGTTTATATATACACTGATTTTTTATTACATTAGAACAACACATGTTCTTACAAAAGTACAACTGATGTACTGATGTATATTACAACTAATGTAAAAGGAAATTACAACATATGTAAATAAAGTACAACTAATGTACATTGGACTGTTTTTGTTGGGAGCAGAAAATGGTAAGCCTGTCCAACTGATGGACAGCTTCCATTCATCACCTGTCCAGATGGCAGATGGACTTCATCACAAAGAAGGGGGATCTTCAAATATATTCTCTAATTCCTCTCTAGTATCCTCAAGTTCTTGAATTTCACTTCTTATTATCATGAACTTGGGATCCTCAAGTTCACCTCTTTCATAACAGCTTCTGAGCTGATCCCAGATAGCTGCTCTCCACCGACTTGACTGCCTGAATGAAACTGCAAGTCTGAAGGCTACAAGCTGTCTCAGATCCACCTTGTATAGATCTGATGCTTTCTGAAAGCATTTCTTCTGAGTTAAGGGATCTACAAAAAATGCCCCCAGCTCAGGCTCTTCAATGATCTTGCCATCTTCAAACTGAATTCCACTAGGCAGGCTGTGATCAACTCCTTTCATCTCAATAGCATAGTCACCTTGTTCTATCAGGATGAGGAGTTGTTCCATTTCAGTGTCCTTCCTTGTCCTCCTGGCCTTTATTTTTGGTTGTGTCACATAGACACCTTCACTTACTTCTTTGGAAATCAGGCCAGGATTCTTCACTCTCTCCATCAGCTTCTTCACATATGCTCTGATAGTCTTGGCAGTTTCAGACTTAGACTCACTCAGAGCAACTGCCAGCTCAATCCATTCCTGTACCCCATTTGTGCAACATCAGTGAAGTCATATGTTTCTAGTTTTGGGTCTGCTGCACCCATTCTGGTTATTTTCAACTTCCACTGACTGCCTTTTCTTGAAATTGGCACAGCTTTGACAATTGCCTCCTTAGCAAGCCTTCTATCAGCAACATCTTGAAATTTTCTTCTTGCCAGGTTGTCAAAGTGAAATTGAGCTCTTGCAGAAGGCACTGAAGTTTTGGCCACTGAGACCTGAGCACTTTTTTCTCTTTCAGCTTCCTTTTCCTCTACTGATCCCTTAGCAGCTTCCAAAATTTTCTTTTGCACAACAAGAGAGGACATCTTAACTTTCCTTGCCTCATGAAGTGCAAAAGACTTAGCAGCTTTTGCAGACTCTTCTTCTTTTCTTAAAGCTTCCAGGGCTTGAAGCTGTTCTTCTCTAAACTCAAAATACTTATGCATAGGAAGACCCATTTCTTTGGCCCTGGCTTTGTGAAATTGGATTTCTGCTGCTTTCTGCTGTTGAGGATCAGTTGCTGCTATTGCTTTACCTTTAGCTGCTGTAGTGATAGCAGCTTCAGGACTTTCCTCCTCCTCTTCTTCTTCTTCTAAGATTAGAGGGGGGTGAATACAGCAATTTAAAAGCTAGACACTCTTTTCTCAATGTTTGTATGTATTATCAACAATTTGTTAATTACAAACAAGCTTGAATGCGGAATAGTTCAAGCTGAGATGACAGATACAACAATATGCTTACTAGTCTAAGACGGACTCAAACTAGTATACAATGAATACACTCACTAAGAAGCACTCACTGTGTTTACAAGACTTAAAGGAACGGCTTATGTAAAACAGCTTATACACACAGATGCTGGTTTACACAGAAGGTTTGCATGCATGAAAATCACACTTGCACGTTCACTCTTGGGTTTCAGCACTTAGCTTTCTTCAAACATCTTTCTGACCTTAGAAGCTTCCTTTTATACTCACTTAGAGGATCTAAGAGAAAAATCTTCATTGGATGGAATGAAAAAGGAGAAGTCTTGTTGAAAAGACAACATAACCTTTTCTGCACTTTTCTGAAAAGCAGACTTGTCTTCACATGTGCAGAACTTTTGTCTTTTTACTTTGTCTACTGTTGCATTGCCTTTAACTAATTTAAGAATGTCAACTTTGCGTCTTTCTTCCCTGTAAAGGCCTATTTTGATATAAGAAAAAGGTCTGTCACCCTTTTTCAAATATCCTTTTGTCTTCATGTTATAGAACAGCGTGGGCAGGCTGAGCAGTTCTGTTTTCCACTTTGTCTTCGACTTTG
>JAANYP010005667.1:0-18823 GCA_020465985.1 Centrapalus pauciflorus
GAAATTTCAAACTTTAAAGTATCTTGTTTCTTAACAGCAGCTTTGGGACAACAAGCAGATATCAAACATTTCATGTTTTTCATTAAAATTGTAATCCTTAATATTTTGTACCTCGTACATCATGGTAGGATTCCAATTGTCAAGAGAGCTTAGGGCCTCAGCATCTGCAAGGTCCTAGGGCCTCAACATCTACAAGGTCCGGTTTGAAACTACTAGGTAAAGGAGGTTCATCATTGGCCACAAAGCAGTTGTTGTCTACTTTATGAGATGATGATTCAGACTCTTCCCAATCACATGCTTCAGCCATTAATATCTTCACCTTGCTCGAAGCCACAGATTCTTCTAGTTTCTTCAACTTAGCCATGACTATAAGATACTTAACCGTGTAGCCATCATCCTTATATGTCTTGTGAGGTTTTAACGAGGAAGCCACAAATTTAGGCACACATTCTGCAGCGCTATGTGGCCAACTTTTTTACAAGCATAACAATCATTTGCTAATCATCAAGCTCACCAACATTTTCATCCTCTTCTTCACCCTGTGATGCATCCTCCAAGTCTTCATCAGCACATGAATCAGCTTTTGTGAACACATCACAAGCCTGATTCACCAAGGTCATCATCTTTTGCGGCCATTATTGTTTATCATTCAGCAAAGATCCATATAGGTTCACTAGATCCATGCTTCTGATGGTGCCTGAGTGTAAGGTCACCACGTCTACGGATCAGATCAAGGCGCGACATCGTCCAACGAGTGCGGAATCCTCGTTAAACGCTTAACTGAATGATCACGCGCGGAACACGGAGCCGAACACGATGCTAGCCGATAGGAAAACCGACCCACATGATGTATTGCTCCAAGAAACTCTCTGAAACTCTTTCTAGCTCGTACGTGCACTTCGCAAGCTCTGAAAATCGTTTTTTTTAAGTTATGAAAATAAACTGATTAAGTTCTAATTATATCATCTAAGTTTGTTTAGGCCCAAGCCCACGAACTTATAGGTTCGAGCCCAAGAACCTACGAACTTAGGCTACCTAAGTTCGTATGGTGTGACTTAAGTTCGTGGCTTAAGCCTTAAGAACTTATCTTCACATTCACGAACTTATCTTCGCATTCAAGAACTTATCTTTACAATCTAGAACTTAACATGCAAATGTAGACATCAAATACAATCAAACACACATGACTTGTATTAATAAAGTCTCATCTATTACATTTGACTATCTATTACATATTTAGACTGCTATCGTCACACATGGTGTACCAACAGACTCCCCCTTGCCGATAGCTTCTAGTTAGATATTCATTAATTTACAGAATAAAGGCTTATTTAGACTACTACCAACATGAAATCCCTGCTCAACACACACTTTTGACAACTTTCTGACACTTCCTTCCTTCAGATCTAAAAATTCTCATCAAAAGAAATTTCTTGACCATGAAGTTTATGCAGGCCATCCTTAGACAGGGTGACAAGGTGCAAGGGATCATATACTCTCAAAATTACATTTTCTTCCTTATCTTCCATTACAGCCTCTCCAGTCTCACTGTCTACATACCACCACATAAGATCACCTAACACATCTTGTGGCATTGGTTTTAGTGGGACCTTCTTCAGACATCAGACTGGCTTGTAGTGAATCTTCATCCAAGGTCTGCCTGTTAACGGGTCTATTCTTGTGTTATCCATGACCCTCTTACCTATTCTCGGATTCAGCCTTTCAAATTTTCTAGACCGACCTTCCCTTCTGATGATATTTGCAATGACTTTAGCATAGGGGTCATCTCCAATGATGATCAGCTCCTTCCAGGCTAAGGCTTTAATTTCACATTTAGGCAAAGAATTGAAGTCCTTCAGCCTTCTTCTTAGATATTGAAGCCCATCTTTCCTCTTTAGAATGAATAGCTGCAGATCTTTGTCGAAGAACCAGCTGAGTATACTTCCAGACAATTTTCCTGGACTTGGCATTTTCATTTTCTCTTTCATAGCCAAGTCCTTTATCTTCTCTTCCGCCCTGAACCATAGTTTTCTCTTTTCTTCTTTTGTAAGCACCCTATCAGGCTTTTCAGTTTCTGATTCAGCATCTAAGGCAGTTTTAAGCACTTCTATGTCAATCACGCTCTGATCTTCAGTTGTATATACCTCTGTGATAGGTTGCTTCTGAATCACTATCTCATCTGCTTCGTCTTCTTCATCCATCACAATCTCATCGTCCGATTTCCAGTCAGCTATATTATCCGGAATGAACTCACCTTCTTCAAGTTCTTCTTGATTTATATTGTCTTCAAAATCAAATCTCACATCCTCGTCATCCAATCCGGCCAAGGCTCCAATTAGTTCGTCTTGAACAGATTCTGAAGCTTCGGGAGCCTTGCCTTTATCTTTGTCCGAGCCTGATGATTCAGGCTCCCCCTGCAGATCAGCTTGTTGAGCAGACTTTTGTGAAAGATCTGCTAACTCACTGTCTTCTTGTTGTGCACCAGGGTCATCTCCTTCATCCTCTCTATGGATCCCTCACAATTCGTCTCCTCTACAACTCTCCCCCTGAGCTGCACGATCTTTTAATATTTGCTCCATTAGGGTCTGAAGAGTGACTATTGGATTTTGTTGGGCAGTCACGATCTCTTGAAGATAGGCTTTCTGCTCATCCAACTATGTATTGTGATGTTTAAGCTCGGTGACTGCGCCGGTGAGTTGGAGAATTTGGACTGATTGGAAGTCGACTTTAGCTTTCAACTGTGAAAGGCTTTGGTCGTCTGTTGATGTGGATGGTGTCGGAATGGTGATTGATGTTGATGGAGCGGCAGTTGATGATGATGGAACGGTTGATGATCTTGACTGAGCGGCGGTTGTGGTGGATGGAGCGGCGGTTGAGGTGGATGGAGCTTCTTGAGCTAGGTGTTGGCGCTTGGCCCATTGTTGCCTTGCGACCAACGCCTCTTCTTCAAGTACAAAATCTTCATCACCTGCATCTTCATCACGAAGAGTGACAGCTGGACGACGGACATTTTGTCGACGTACTACAAGTCGAGTTCCATGTGTCTCAAATGCGGTGGAGGGATTTGCAGCTTCCCTGAAGTCTTCAGTCTCTAAGTCTGTGTCAAACGTAGACTCCGCAGCCCCTTCTGCTGATTCCGGCTGGTAGTTCTCTATGTCTTTGAAAATATCATCCATTGCCATAGGCGGTTCCAAAATATCATTGATTAGCTCCTCAGTAATAGATTCCTGAGCTGCTTCTCCTTGAGAGAAGATCTCCTCCATTGTTTCTTGAATCGGATCAGCCTGAGGTCCCGATGTAGAAGCTTCAGTTGCCGCTGTCGTTCTTGGAGGAGGCTATGCCTGAGCAACCGGTGCCTGTGCCGGTGCCTGTTGTTGAGGCTCATTAACTTCCCAGCCTTTAGCATTCGGTGCCACAAACTCCAGATCTAAAATTTCTCCGAACAGAGGATTTGGGGCTTAACCTGCTCCGCCCTCCTTGAGTTATGCGACTGGCAGTCAGCAAAAATTCGCTTATCAATTGCTACCACTGCAACTACTTCTTGCAATTGTGGAAGATTTGGCAAAAAGTGCCTGATGATCATCATTACAAATCGTGGATACATAAAAAATCATTCACGTGAGGGAGCTGTGATCTGGTGGACAAACTCTCCGACGAAAAAGCCCGAAAAGCTGGATGGCTTATTGTAGATTAGCGAGATCATCCCTGATTGAAGCTTGGATATCATCGTATCAAAGCCAACTTTCTTTGGTGCAAAACATACGAGCATAACGTGCATCGAAAATCGCCATTGTCCTATTAGACCACTCTTCACATAGGATGCTTTGGTTAAATCTTGAGCATAGCCCATTCGTTGGAAGGCCGATTGACTTAAGGCTGCAGGAAAATCTATCAAACCGTCTTCTTGTTCTGATGACCCTAACTGAAGAATTTCTCTCAGATTTGCTACTGAAAACGAAATCAGTTGTCCATGTACAGTGGCCCTCAATACTGGAGGTACCATTGAACTGTCCACGTGTAGAGTTGCCCAAAACTGACTGATGTACTGGATAAACAGCGTTGGATTATGGGTCAACGCGTACATCACCCTTGATCTAGTCAAGTATTCCAAAATCTCTCTATACTGCTGAGCTTCCGGAGCTTGAAGGTCTATGGTTAGAAACATATTGTGCATATTGAAAAAAGCACGGTCTGCCAAACCTGCACACACAACAAATAGTTAAATTTTGAAAAATTCAAATTTTAGAAAATATTTGAACTCATTTGAACTTAATTAAGTTCGTTCGAAATTAATTATCTTCGAACTTAGTTGTAAGTTCGAGACTATCAAAAGAACCCTTCAAACTTACTTAAGTTCGAACAAAATGAGAACCTTCGAACTTAAGGCCTTCGAACTTGTCATCTTCGAACTTGTAGATATTTTGATCTAAGTTCGACGACTCCTCAAGTTCGTGAGCAGATGAACAAGTTCGAAGTCGGCATTTATGAATTGAATGTCATGATTTAAACCCTTTTTAGACTTAAATGACTAATGAATCCAGTCCTGATAGGTTCTAATCAAGTTTATTCATGATTATTTTTAAGTTATTTTACCTAAAACTTCGTGATTAAACCACCTAGTTTCCAGCCATCTTAAACTCAAAATATTCAAAATTCCCACTATTACAAGACCCAAAAACCACTTACTTAGTGTTGTGTGAGTTAAAACAATAGTATCTATGTGTATGTTCGAGATTCACTATGTGGAACTTCATGAAACAGGAATTAGAATCGAAAGAACGACAAGTTGGAGATCGCGGCTTAAGTTTGAGATCGGTTGGTTAAGTTCGTCATGAGTATAAATTTGAGATTAGGTGAATATAATATTGAATGTCAATGCCCTATTTATAGTTACACTGTGTTTGGAACTTAGTTGAGACAAGTTCGAGACCTTAAGTTCGTGCGAAGTTGAGCTTCGAACTTAGGTAGTCTTCGAACTTAAGTGAAAATTTTGAAAATCTTTGAAAAAATTTAATCTTTTTCAACCTTTTCATTTTACGGAACTTTTTCAACTTTGCGAAACACTTCACACTAAGCGAACCGATTATTACGCAATTTTGTTTCTCCAACTAACATCCATCCTAGTAAATGACCTCGATCCTATTTATTTAAAAATAAGATAAAATGAAATAAAAATAAAATTAACTAAAAAAGAAATAAAAATTGCAATGATTTAGAGATAACAATACACTAACTGAATACTTTTGCGAGATAGTCAAAGAAGGTTCAATCAGATAGCGGTGTCAATGCACTTTCAGTGTTGCACTTTCACACTTTGGAAATTTTATATTCCTTTGGTTGTTTGTCTTAACATACACACCAAATCGATTGTCGGTATGTTTGTCCCCTTAAACACTCAACACTTAGGATTTTCCTTTGGCCTTTTTATTTATCAAGAAACTACCTTACATGTCCCATACTTAGACATACTTCTATGATCAAGGCAAACACACAATGATTATGACTTTTTGGTATTTGCAAATTATCTTTAAAAGGAAAACGTCGGACACAGTTCTGTATTTACATATAAGAGTGTCTTAGTTTGTCTTAGAGTTCTTCTTATGTTAGCAAGACAGCGGTGACAGGTCTGTACTCATGTATAACAAAGCGACATATCTTGCTAGTTTAAGTCAAAACGGCGGTGACAGGTCTGTACTCACGTACAACAAAACGACATGTTTTGACTTCCTTTACGTTACAAAACTTTTTCTATGTTAAGATGTATTTTGTTGAAGCCATACATCCCCTAGACTAATTTGCATACCTCATTCATAGACATTATCTGTATGCCTCTAACATAGAAATTAAGACCTTTTGGTCGTACATCTAAGTTAGTTACACATAAGACATTTCCTTGATTATTTTATCAGCTTTTAGGAAATCCGTTATGTATTATGCCTACCAACATATCAAACAAGAATATGCATATCACTTAGAGTTTATAGTGCATTATGTGTGAAAGTTTAACACTTAGAGTTTGTTAGACTGTGCTAAATTTCGTCACTTTGAACCTTAGACTCTAAGACTTCTCTCATTTTTCCATATTCTCTTTTTTTTTTTTTGAAATTTTTATGGTTTTCTCCTTTTTTTTCTTTTATAATTCATTTTTAAGTAAAGTAACTAATAAGATAAACTAATAACTTAAAAAAACTTTAAAAAAGAAAGAAAAATCTGTAGAGGTCAGGTTACTCCAGATTACCCATTCCATTTAGTTGGACTAACAACTCAAGCGTGATCTATCAAATGCTTTTGTGAAGAGATCCACATTGTTGTCTTCCGTTGGAACTTTTACCAATTTAATCAGGTTTTTCTCGGCACAGTCACGAATAAAGTGATGTCTTATGTCTATGTGCTTAGTCTTACTGTGCTTAATCAGATTATTTGTTATGAAAATTGTGGACTGATTGTCTATCATAATGGGAGTATGAGTATAAGTCAAACCGTAATTCCGCAATTGTTGTTGAATCCACAGAACCTGTGAACAGCAACTACAAGCAGCTACATACTCGGCCTCGCACGTTGATACGGCTACCGAAGTCTGTTTCTTGTATTTCCAGGACACCAATATCCCTCCAAGGAACTAACAACCACCCGTTGTTGACTTCCTGTTCAAGCTACACCCTCCATAGTCTGAATCCGTATAAGCTTCCAATTCCAGATCTCCATCAGCATGATACCAAAGTCCCACTTCGGTTTCGACTTCAGGTATCTCAGAATCCGCTTCACAGCTTTCATGTGCATCTCCTTTGGGTTAGCTTGAAACCTGGCACAAATACAAACAACAAACATTATATCAGGTCTTGAAGGAGTTAAATACATGAGTCAACCGATCATGGCCCGATACAAACTCGGATCCACATCAGTATCACTCTCTGTACCCGGTCCGAGATTATGATTGACTTGTATAGTACTACTGAAGTGTGCCGTAAGCTTTGTTCCTTCCATCCCGAAGCGCTCTAAAATATCATAGATATATTTCGTCTGATGAATAAACATTCTCTCATTTCATTGTTTAACTTGTAAACCGAGAAAGAAGTTCAGCTCTCCCATCGCACTCATCTCAAACTTAGACTTCATGACCTTCTCGAAATCCTTGCACATTTTTTCATTAGACGACCCAAAGATGATATCATCCACGTAAACATGTACCAGTTTAAAGTCGTCACCTTTCCTCTTAACGAATAGTGTACTATCTATTCTCCTTCTCTCAAACCCATTGTCTAAGAGGTGAGTAGATAGTGTCTCGTACCACGCCCTAGGTGCCTAATGTAACCTATACAGAGCCTTATCCAATCGATATACTCTGTCTGGATACTTGGGATCAGTAAACCCTGGCGGTTGCTCGACATACACCAACTCCTTCACTTTTCCATACAAGAAGTCACTCTTGACGTCCAGTTGATATACTTTGAACCCTTTGTGTTAGATTGTATTTTAATTGATAGAAACAAAGTCTAGGGGTTATTTGTATTTCTTTTATAGTTGTGAAATAGGTATATAAATAGTAGATTGACTTTCAATAGAAAATAGATCTCTGACATTTTCACTTTTTGTACGGAAGCGGTTACTGAATTTGGAATTATTCTCTCATCATTGTAATCGACATTCTCTGATATCGAATCATTTGGTTAGTAATTTTGATTACTGAATTGTTATTGTTCTTGATTTGTTATTTGATTGATATAAAACTATAATTCACAATTGGTATCAGAGCTTTAGGGGTGTATATTCTGATCTGAGATTGAATTTTTTTTCGAAATTGCTCACTGTTCTTGAGAATTTTATTTCAAAAAACCCTAAAATCACTAAGGGTTTTTAATCTGTTGATCATTGACAGTGAAAATTGGATCGAAGGTAAAGGATCGATAGACGAATCAATTTAGTATAAACTTGAATTGATTCACAAAACATAGAAAAAGATCTAGGCATTTTTGCTAAATTTTGAAAAATACAAAAACGAACACTGTTCTATTGAAAAAGTCCAACCTAGATCTATTTTTGCACAAAGGTGTTTCACAAAAAGTGTTTGTATTCAAAATCCTCACCTTCGATTGCAATTTGAGTGAAAATGGGCAAATTTTTGGATTTAATTTGAATTTAGACTTGAAAAATAAGAAAATATTAAGAAACTCGAAATACACATATCCTTTGTGTTATTCGAGTTGAATACCTGTGAAATTCGAGTTGACAAAAGAGTCAATCGAGTTGACAATCACTGTCAATCGAGTTGACAACCACAGTCAATCAAGTTAGATATAAAGTTCATTCGAGTTTATTAGAAGTTTGAAATTTATTCGAGTTTTAAAGAAGACAAATTCGAGTTTCATTTTAAGCAAATTCGAGTTTCATTTTAAGCAAATTCGAGTTTCATTTTAACAAATTCGAGTTTCATTTCAAATTCATTCGAGTTTCCTTCCAAACTCACTCGAGTTTCATTCCAAACTCACTCGAGTTTCACACCAAACTCAATCGAGTTTCACATTAAACTCAATCGAGTGTCAGTCTAAACTCATTCGAGTTTCATACTTAGATCATTCGAGTTTCATACACACATTAATCGAGATTGTTGCAATACATCAACATCAAGTCTATTCAGTGTCTGAGTCAAGTTGATTATTGCTACTAACAAGTTACTGTATTGTAGATTTCAGTACTAATTTGTGTTTCCAAGTTTGATCAAATTTTCAATCTCAATCAAAGTTCATCAGATCTTGGACAGTTTCCCATATATCAATCAAAATGTCAAAAGACGCGCTAGCAATGGGATCAGATACCAAACCCCCAATTCTGTACAGGGGTGAATATGTTCAATGGAGGGAGAGGTTTCTTGAATTCATTAGCTTTCATGATTTATCAGAAGAGATGCTGAAATCCTTAACAGAAGGACCAACCACTTTCATGGAAACAATCCCTGGAGTACCAACCGGTAATCCCCCAATTCCACCAAGGACAGTAGAGGTCACCAACCTGACTGAGGCCCAAAAGAAGAGAAAATTAGGGGATAAAACTGCCAGGAAGTTACTTCTGATATCAATCCCAAATGATATCTACACATGCCTCACAAACACAAAGACTGCTAAGTCAATTTGGGATGAAGTGTGTAAACTGATGAGGGGATCTGACAGAGCTGCGACAAACAGGGCTAGAAACAGCCTAATGACGTTTGAAAATTTCAGAGCCCGTGAAGGAGAACTACTGGAAAACACTTACCTAAGGTTTGTGTCTTTGGTAAGTGAAATGAAACGAAATGAAGTGACAAAGTCCAACCTGGACATAAATGTAAAGTTTCTAAACGTTCTGAACCCTGAATGGGAGAAATATGCTATGATTATCCAGCAAACAAAGGATATTGAAGAAATGGATTTTCATATGATATTTGAGAATCTCAACAACTATCAAGAGGTTATGTTGAGGAAAATATCAGGAAAGAAAAAAGCCGAGAAAGAAACTGCTGATCCATTGCCACTACTTGCAGAGAAAAAGTACAAATACAAAATGAAAAAGGAGAAAAGAGCCGTAGTCAGCAGTACATCTTCCAAATCAGAATCCTCCAATTCATCAGCTGATTCAGAGATAGAAGAAATGAAAAAGCAGATGGCACTGCTAACAAAAGCATTTCAAAAGAAATTCTATAGAAAGCCAACCAACAATAAGATACGCTACAAAACAGGCTCGAGGAAAATTGAGAAGAAGGACAAATATGAGAAATCTGGAGAAAGCAGTGGAAGAAAGACTGACAAATATGAAAAGTCAGACAAGTCAGCAAAGAAAGATTCAGAACAGAAATGTTACAACTGTGGAAAACCAGGTCATTATGTCTGAGAATGTAGATCCGCAGTAGTCAAAAACTTAGACTACTATACGAGAAAGGCTCTCTTAGCCAAAGAAAAAGACTCGGGAAAAGCTCTTATGGCAGAGGATGACCATTGGTTACAATTATCTGAATATGAAGATATTCTGGATGAAGATGCTCACATTTGCCTCAAGTCAGAGATATTCAATGAGTCTGAACTAAGTGAATCATCCATGTTAGCTGAGGATGAAGTATGGGTTGGTTTAACTGATGAAGAGGATGCAGAAACACAAGAATCTGAGGAGGAAGAGACAGAAGAAGTTACATTGATGGCAACTGGCAAAACTGAGGCTGAAAACGATGAAGATTCAGAGTCAGATAAATCAGATGATTCAGATAAGCCGGAGGTACTTTCTAATTCTGACTCTGATATTGATGAATCATGTGTACTAGAAGAAAAACTAACTCATATGGCCTTTACGCTTAAAAAGTTTGAAAAATCTTTAAAGGCGGAAAAGAAAAATGCTCATTCTTTGGAAAACAAACTTTGAAATGAACATAACTTAATTTTAGATTTTTCCAAAGATAAAGCATTAGCCTTACGAGCAGTTTCAGATTTACAAGATAAGGAAAAACAACTACAAAGCAAAATACTTAATCTTAATCAGAATATATCTGACTTACAAGAAAGACTGAGAATTGCAGAATTAGAAGCTTCCAATTTTTCTGTAAAATATCATGCTATTTTTGAAGAACGAACTAAACTTTGTGAGAAAATAAAGAAGATGGAAGATGAATTTATCAAATGAGGGCAATCAGATCAAACCAATTATTTAAATCAACCAAAAGACACAGAATTTTATAATTCTAAATCTGGAATTGGTTGGGAAAATCCAAAGTATCTGACAAAAGCAATATCTAGTTCACCAACACTATATGATGTCAGATACATGAACTTAGGATTAAAAATGGCATTTATGAAAGCCTCTGATGAAGTAGAATCTAGTGAAGAAATAAAAAAGATTACGATTAGACAAAATGCAAAATTCTGGTGATTATACCAGAATAAATGAATCAAGTAATATTCATGATATTAAAGAAGAGTACATTCAAACATATTCTGAAAAGGATTTGTCTGAATTACCTACTCAATCTCAAAAGTTATATCTGCCATATTCAATTTTAGAAAAGATAAATTCTGATCTAGAATTGAAAATTAAAAATTTTGAGACAGAGAATGGAACTCTCAAGGCTGAACTAAGAACTATGGAACAAAAGTTACATAATCAGCCTAAAAACATAAAATTGTCTGATCCACAATCCTCAACTTCACTAGATTCTATTAAGTCAGAAAAGGAATTTGATCTGTATATGCACTCTGACTTTAATTCATTACAGCAAATGTTTGGTAAAATTGATGAATTTGTCAAACCTTTGCATAACAAACAATCAGATGATAATAAAGAACCTGTTAAAATTCTGCAAAGAATTTCTACAGATTCATTAAAATCATCTGAAAATTCATCATTACAACAAAAGAAGGAGAAAATAAAAGTTATTGTTAATACTTCTAACTTTGAAAAAGGTGAATCATCTTCATCAGCGGACTACATTGCACTTAAAGTCCAATCTTCAAAAGGTATGAGAAATTTACAGAAGAAACGAGTATCTAAATCTACTAATTCTCATACTTCTTCTATGTCAGATATCATTGTGAACGGTTCGAGAAAACAAGTTTGGAGAAAGAAGAAAAGAGAACAGAAAAACAAGAGTATAAAACAAGAGTGGCGCGTGAAGGACAAAATTGTTACAGATAGAACTAGCAACATTGAACATTCTGTCTGTAATAATAAACTTGTTAATAATTCTTGTATAAAGTTTTCAAGAACGGACTTAATTTCTTTGAATTCTTGTGCCTGTAAGCATTCAATTGGTAATCTAATAAGCTCGTCTGGAAACCGAAGAAAAAGGACCCATTTTATGAACAGGAAAAGGTTCCACAGAAAAGAATTTCAAAAACAATTCCACCATGAATTGTACAAAAGTGGATACCTAAAAGAACAGTTCAAAAGTGGGTACCTAAAACAACATCAAATAATAAGCTAAAAGTCATATCTGTTAGAAAACCAAATAATACTGTACATGAATTACCTAAAACAAAAGTACCCAACTACAAGTGGGTACCTCATGTGCTACTTCGTCTTATAGGTAAACCATGTCTGGTATCTTGACTCCGGATGTTCCAAGCATATGACCGGACAAAGAGACACACTCACGGAGTTTGTAGAAAAGTTCTGTGGGACAGTCAAATTTGGAAATGATCAGTTTTGTCCGATCAAAGGATATGGAAGTCTCAAATACGACAAAATTACCATCCAAAAGGTTTTCTATGTTGATGGTCTTGGACACAATTTGTTTAGTATTGGACAGTTGTGTGATAAAGGATTAGAAGTCAATTTCAAAGCCAATCGGTGCAGCATCAGATCCGGAGAAGGAAAGGAAATATTGGCAGGAAGCAGGAAAACCAATTTGTACTCCATTGATTTAGCCTCGATTAATCTGAAGAAAGATGTCTGCTTAATGTCAAAAGCTACATCTAAAACAGCATGGCTGTGGCATCGTCGCCTTTCACATCTGAACTTCAATGAGTTAACCAACCTAGCAAAAGGAGGGTTAGTTAAAGGGCTGCCGACTCTCAAATTCCATAAGGAGCAGTTGTGTGCCGCATGTGAAAAAGGAAAAATGACAAGAGCTACACACAAATCCAAAACAGAACACTCATCCACGAGAGCACCGGAATTACTGCATATGGATTTGTGTGGACCAATGAGAGTACAAAGCATTAATAAGAAACGATATGTATTGGTGATAGTTGATGACTATTCACGATACACATGGGTTTTCTTCCTGTGGTCCAAATCGGATGCAACCGAAACGATCATAGACTTCATCCGGAAAATACAAGTGAAGTTGCAACTCACAATTCAAACAATCCGCTCAGATAACGGAAAAAAATTCAAGAACAAATCGCTTGAATCATTCTTGAATTCTATAGGAATTACACATCAGGTTTCAGCTGCTCGAACTCCACAACAAAACGGTGTCGTTGAAAGAAGAAATCGGACACTAGTGGAATCAGCTAGGACGATGCTGACATATTCAAATTTACCGTTATTCTTATGGGCAGAAGCAGTTGCAACAGCTTGTTTCACACAGAATCGTTCAATCATAAATAAGAGATTCGGAAAGACTCCTTATTAATTGATTAATAAACGAATACCTAATATTAAATTTTTCCATGTCTTTGGTTGCAGATGCTTTATTCTAAGCGACAAAGATAATCTAGGAAAGTTTAATCAAAAGGCAGATGAAGGAATATTCATCGGATATTCAAAGGAGTCGGCTGCTTTCCGTGTGTACAACAAGAGAACCAAGACAGTCAACGAGAGCGTGAACGTCAAATTTGATGAAGGAGTGGTAATGGCTTCTGAACACACCAGTTCAGGTTCCGAACCTCAAACGCAGTCTTCATTGGAGTCATCTGAACATAATGATGAACACTCAGAATTACATAAGTTGTTTGAGAATTTTTATGAAGACTATTTTGAAAAGCCCAAAACTAATGTTCTAAATTTGGTGCCTGACAGGATTACTGAAGATCCAGTCGTAATATCTGATCTTTCTCAACAACAAGTTTCAGAAGAAACTGGAGAAGCCTCAACAGAAAATGTGCAGTCAACAACTGAGATTGTACAACCTATTGAAACTCCAAGTTCTTCTGAAACCCCCATAACTTCTGAACATTTAGAAGCTCCTACCTCAGATGTCCCACCTACTACATCTGAAGTAACTCCCCAACCAACATATCTAGATCGTAATCCCAATCAAGACCAAATAGAACCGTTTCCACATACTTTTAAGTGGACAAGAAATCACCCAATAGAAAATATTATTGGTGATCCATCCGCTTCAGTCCAAACCAGAAGGGCCACCATAAATGAATGTCTATTTTTAAATTTTCTAAGTAAAATAGAGCCCAAGAATGTAAAAGAAGCACTTCTGGATGTTGATTGGATTGTGGCGATGCAAGAAGAACTGAACCAGTTCGAACGGTTAAAGGTCTGGAGACTTGTTGAGCGCCCAAAAGACAAATCTATTATAGGCACGAAATGGATCTTTAAAAACAAGAAAGACGAACATGGAGTAATCATTCGGAATAAAGCTCGTCTCGTTGCCAAAGGATACAGCCAACAAGAAGGGATTGACTACGATGAAACGTTTGCACCAGTTGCACGAATCGAAGCGATTAGAATGTTTTTAGCTTTTGCCGCTCATAAAAACTTTACAGTTTATCAAGTGGATGTTAAAACTGCGTTTTTAAACGGGCAACTAACAGATGAAGTATATACATATCAGCCTGAAGGTTTTACTGATCCTTCGAGACCTGATCATGTATACATTTTAGATAAGTCAGTGTATGGCCTTAAACAAGCACCGCGTGCTTGGTATGATGCACTTTCAACATACCTGTTGAAATGTGGATTTACCAAAGGTGCAGTTGACACAACCCTGTTTATAAAACGCCAGGGGCCGGATATCATAGTTATACAAATATACGTAGACGGCATAATATTTGGGTCTACAAATCCAGAATATTGTAAGAAATTCGCATTTTTAATGTCCCAAAAATTCGAAATGAGCATGATGGGAGAAATAAATTTTTTCTTAGGATTACAAGTAAAACAATTAGCTGATGGTATGTTTATCAATCAGTCAAAATATATACAAGACATGTTAAAGAAATTTAACATGGTCAACAGTACTCCTATGAAAACTCCCATGGCTCCAAATTCAAAGTCAAAACTCGATGAGGACATTTCGGGGAAATCTGTAGATGTAACTCACTATCGAGGTATAATTGGGTCATTAATGTACTTAACAGCTAGTAGACCAGATATTATGTTTGCTACATGTGTCTGTGCAAGATATCAGGCAAATCCTAAAGAATCACATTTAACAGCTGTGAAAAGAATTCTAAGATATCTCAAAGGAACTCCAAATCTTGGTTTGTGGTACCCTAGAGAATCCTCGTTTAATCTAACTGCTTTTTCAGACGCTGATCACGCAGGTGATAAGATGGACAGAAAAAGTACGTCTGGAGCAGTACAGTTCTTAGGTGACAAACCCGTATGTTGGTCATCAAAGAAACAACATTGCGTCTCATTGTCTACAACTGAAGCAGAGTACGTTGCCGTATCTTCTTGCTGTTCTCAGGTGTTGTGGATGAAGAGCCAACTGCGCGATTACGGGTTTACACGAAAGAAAATACCAATCTACTTTGATTCTCAGAGCGCAATAGCTATTGCATCAAATCCGATGCAACATTCAAAAACAAAACACATTGACATTCGATATCATTTTATAAAAGATCATGTAGAAAATGGAAATATAGAATTATATTTTGTGCCTACTGAATATCAACTAACTGATTTGTTGACCAAAGCGTTAGATGAAATACAGTTTAATTTTTTGGTATACAAATTAGGTATGTTGAATCGTTAAAATTTAATAATTCAGTAGTTTCAATTTATAATTTTAAAATTTTCACTTTTTATTGATTTTAGTCTGATGTTAAATTCTTGAATCTTAAAGAGTTAATATTCTTTGGAATTTAACAAAATCTGGATTGTCATGTGTAGGGGGAGCAGAAAAGAAATTTATCTGATTTTGAATAAATCTGATAAAATTTATCTGTTATTTTGTAGGGGAAGCGGAGTTGATAAATACGATATACAGTTGAGGGGGAGCAGCTTTCAAAAAGTAAAGGGGGAGCAATTGAGAATTTTAATATTTTCTTTGAGTTTAATATTTTTTTTTTGTTTTGTTTGTTGTTTTTGTGTCTGTTAATTTTTTTAATTGTTTTATTTTTTTTGTGTGTATTTTCAAATTTTTTTTCTTTCTCTTTCTTTCTTTAAAGACTGGTTTTAAACTTTTTTTTGAAAATCAAATTTTATTTTGTTATTTTTTTTTTGTTTAGTCACAATGTTTGTTGAAAAGATAGTATGGGTTTAAATATTTGGGTTAAGAAATGTGAGTTGAAGTTGGGCCGAATTTTCTATTACATTCAAATTTGGGCCGGTCAATTTTTTTTTCAAATAAAATATGGGCGGGTTTAGAATACGACATATAAATTTGAAATTTCAATTTCAAATTCATTTTTCGGATACACGCCTATTCATCATCTTCTCCAAAAACATTTCTTCACCGTTAAGAAACCAAAAACCCACAAACATCATCGACTGAATAAAGATATCTTTTCATCAGATTTTGAGTAAATGTTTTAGTTGTTTCTTGTTTATTGTATTTGTACAGAGTTCATTTCAGTATTGAGATATATGTGTTCGTATATTTTACGTATTTGTATGTTAATTGTGTTTAGAATTAGTTGTTCATAAAACTGAAATTAAATGTGTGGTAAGTTTTGGTTTATGAATGTGAACATGAATTTGAAATTTCATGGTTCAATACAAACCACACAAACAGAAAGTTCAATTTTAGTTATAGAAAGTTCGTGTTCTTCATGATTCTGAAATTTGAATTTTTAACAACTTTAATGTTGTTTTTGTTTAAAGTTCAGTAAATCAAATGTGTTTAAAATTGAATTTCGAGTGGGACACAAGTGTTTATTCAATGAAAAGGTCCATGAAATCGATTTTTGGTAAATCAGTGGAAGGATACTTGAAAAAAAAATAATTTCAAAAAAAGTTTCTCGATTAAAGCTATACTCGAGAAAGGTCTTAGTTCATTCGAGTTGCTTTCAATGATATTCGAGAAAGGTCTTAGTTCATTCGAGTTGATTCAAATGATAATCGAGAAAGTCTATGTGTCACTCGAGTTGACTAAGTGGTTATTCGAGAAACTTATGTGTATCATGCGAGTTGACTGAGTACAGGACTTAGAAAATTTCAGAACTTAAGTCTCGATTGATACATTGTCCGAGAACACTTATAGTTTATTTGAGTTGGGATAATGTTGTTATCGAGAAAGTTTCTTCTTCATATGAGTTGAGTGTTAGACATAATAGAGATGGTCCATATACTCTCATGTTTCATTCGAGTTTAATACCTGTTTCAATCGAGTTTAACATGTGTTTCATTCGAGTTGGACTACTACAACATACGAGAACATTTAAGACTTATTCGAGAATCTTCGTGTTTTATTCGAGTTTGGTACTTGTGTTATTCGAGAAGATTATAGTTCATTCGAGTTGATACATAGACAAAGTCGAGTTGTTTCATGTGTCATCCGAGACTAGTCAAGAGTCATTCGAGAATGAAGTAATTTCATTCGAGTTTCAATAAAAAAAAATTTTGTTCTAAGTGTTGGATTTTTAATATTTTAAGAAAAATGTCACATTTTTTCAAGAAATTATTATAAAGTTGTAATTTTCTAACATTGGTCTCTAAACTATTGACTCTGGAGTCCTGTCAATAATAGTTTATTATTGTCTGGAATCCTGATGCCTTAAACAGAAAATCACAACTTTTTACAATTTCTGATGAAATGTTACAATTTTTCTACATTTGAAGGATTGTCATTTGTTTAACTGTTCTGACAAACATGATTTTTATTTGTTTACAGGTGTTCAAATGGCATCTCCAGTGCAGTCTCAGGATTCCAATTCATCTGACTCCCATTCATCATCCAAACATACTCTCGTATCCACACCTGTTCGTTCTACTTCTGTTGCCTGTCCCTCACCGTCAAATATCATCCCAGATAACCAGTTGACCTAAACATTGCCTACCTTTTAGAGATAATAACCATCGTCTGGATACCAAGGTTATTAAAGTCAGTCATCCTATCATAGTTGACATTCTCAAAGGCCATCCGTTAGGTTATCTGCTTCAATATAAACCATCTATCCCACAGGTCTACCTACAAGAATTTTGGCACACAGTCAAATTTGTTCCTGCTGATGGCAATCACCATTTCAAAGTAACTATAGACCAATTCAAAACCAAAATCACTCTAGCCAGACTTCGTCACAACCTATTTCTTCCAAGACATATAGACACAGTTAACTTTCCCGAGTTGGCTGATTTTGAAGATTTTGTGTCGGATGAAGAGCTAGTTCATGATCTGATTTGCCTGGGCTACTCAAAGCCACTACCAAAGAGCTCCAAATTTCATAGGAATGGCTTGAATGGGGAATGGTACACGCTATTTGTAATTATCAATAGGTGTATGACGTCGAAGCACACAGGCATCGACAGATGTAGCATTCATTGTTTACGGATCTTTCACGGAATCGCGTTTAACAAGCATTATGATTATGCTCAGTGCATCTGGGAGGACTTAAAGGAGATTGTTCTTGCAAAAACAACAAATAGAGCAAGAAAGTTTGTTCCGCTCCAGAGGTTCATACAAATTCTTATCCGAGGAATTCTTCGAGCAAATGAGAATATTCCGAAGCGAGCAAATTCACAGAGATGTCCAGATTATGTGATGATGAGTTTACACGAAGTGCCGGATTCTCCAAATGCAAATATTATGCCAATCCCGGAGTCGTTATTAAAATATGCAGATCAAGAGAGTGAGCATGTGAGATTATATAGGATAGATCATGCTCCAATAGAGACCCAGGAGCCGGGATCTCTTACCCAAGGAGCCTTAGGACTAGAGGAACCTCAGCAAGGAGCTGAAGTTCAGGGTGCCCAACCTGTGAGTGAGGGAGATGACGTTTTAAGGGGAGGTGAGGAAGAGGCCGAGAAATCTGATTCTGAGAGAACTTTGTCGGATATTCAAGAAGAAGAAGGTGAAGGTGATGATAATGATGATGATGATGATGGTGCTGATGGAGGTGATCATCATGAGGGAGGAAGTATGATGATAGATATAGTAAGTATTGCTGAGAGAGTGTGAGGGATACCTTAAACCTAGAAAGCCGGGGTATAACCACATCTGCTGTTAGCTCTCCTATGAGAGTTA
>JAANYP010005668.1:0-15334 GCA_020465985.1 Centrapalus pauciflorus
TTTTATTAATAACTTATTCATTCTGTTTTGTAAATATAATAGTTACATATATATTTAAATGTTAATAATATTATTATTATTATTACTACTACTACTGTCAACTATTTTATATTTTATTATTATGATAGAATAAATGTTAAAATAAAATTATCATCATCATCATCATCATTATATAGCTTAATTTAATAGGATCAATCAATAAGTTTATATGTCCCTTCCACTGTATTATATTAAATTTTATTTATGACATTTTTGTCTTTTGAGTTACATCTCATTTTCACAATAAATTAATTAGTTAACTATAAGTAGTACACTAGCTTTACTCCTAGAACTTATTATTTTCTATATTTCCTTCTATCTTACATTTTGTAACTATTTCGCTCATCATTTACTTTGGCGCATGTCTTTTAATGCTATAGAACGATTATGAAAAAGTATGATAAATTTTTATTGACCAAATAGAATTACACAACTCCAATTGGAGATTAGCATAGAAGTAAGATTTTTTCTCTTCCTTTTATTACATTTAAACTATATTTTTAGCTTTTCGAAAACGGTGATGCTTCCATTCTTTAGCAACATCAAAAATATAAACTTCAATGCTTTGGTATGTTGGAACTAGGTTGGTCTACTAACACAACAGAATGTTTTATTTCAATATTTAAAATGTTTTGGGATCTAGTATTTAATTAAATATTTTAAACAATTTATTATAAGTAACTAAAGTTTTTCATTAATACATTTTATTATTAGTTAACAAAATTTGAGTATAAAATTTCTATTATAAATTGTCATTAAGATATTGATGTCATTAATATGACAAAGATATTCTTTAAAGTAATATTAATATCATTAGTTATTAAATATATAAAATTGGTTAAAGTAATGTTTTTGGTAATTTGTAACATATATATAGATTCTATACTAGATCTATAACAATATTACTTCAATAATATTTGTTCAAATATTTAAAATGATGATTCTAAAATACATACATTTATTAAATAAATTATTTTACATTTATTTTTTATTATATTGTTAAGAAAAAATTAATCATCAAAATCAACCATTTTAAAATATTTAAGTACTAAAACGGATTGTACTAAAAACTTCTAACTTTAATTATTTAAATTAATTATGCTCAAAACTTCTAACATTATTCATTTTTTTAAAAGAAAATTTAAGATAAACATATATAATCAAAATGAACGATTAATTCCATATATTCTATAAATAAAATGAATTCACCAACTTTTTACATATATATAACGAATGATTAAGTTTTTCAATTTAATAATATGGAAAAACTTATTCCTAAATCAGTATCTTTAAATTATTATATAATACAATTATTACTATTAACAAAAATATATGAACGATATATGACCTTTAAAAGTTACATGTATAAATGTGACATTCTTTTTTAAATTTTCTGCATAACTATATGTTATGGTATTTACTATTTAGATATAGTAAGTTAATTATTATTAAATAGTTGATAAAGTAATTCAAGTAAATAGAAAAGTTACAATCTTTTTATAATATTAAAAAACTTTCAAACTCATTTAGACGGTTATAATGGTCCCGAAAACATAAATATCTAATAATTACAATGTATTTAAACTAAAAAACAACTCAGTGCATCGCACGGGTCATTTTGACTAGTATATATAAAAGTTGAGTCCTCCATGTAATAAATGTGAGGACAAATCTCATGTAAAGTTGAGTACATGTCATAAATATTCATGTTATAAATATTCATGTCATAATTGTTTTTAATGTATTCATTTCTCCTATACTAAATAATTGCTTAATTGTTTTAATATCAAACTAAATATTGTTTTAGTTTTCAAAAAAAAAAGGTTAATAATAGTAGACTATCCATTTTCTCAAACTTGAATAATTGCTTTAATGTGATACTAAATATTGGTTTAATGTTGCTTAAATTTAATTAATTTCACCTTAATTGGTAAAAACCCTCCATCTATCCTAAGGTTATTATTTCTTATATATTTAAATGTTTTTATTTTACCATAAATATGAATTAATGTCAATTATTTATCTATAAATAACAAAGTTACATTTGTTCATTCACATTCTTCCATCATTTCATGGATGGAAAATCCTACGACAATGCTAAGAATTTTGGTTCATGACGGCCAACGAGGCTTATGGTAGCAATGATTTCACAGCAAATGGTTGTGAAAGTGTAAGGTTCAAGAGTAAAGCGTATGCGGGATCACAAAACTCATCTCCATATGCTAATTTAATGTTGTTGGAATACACCGATGGTGACAATGCCGAGTCGGAGAACTTCTCGCTCGAAAAGCACCCGTCATTTAAATTTAATTGGGTTTCATCTAAGCAGAAAGACATATAATAATAAAGGTATTAATTAGTCGTTGTGGTACAGGACTTATTTTTTAATTTCGTAGTATAAGCAATTGTTTGTTTTGTGAAAGTTGAGAACTATTGTAATAGAATTTTTTTTTTTTTGGCAATCACATATATTAGATGTCTATGAGAGTCACATTGGTATATTCGTATTCAATTTTAATTTTGTTTCGGATTTTAGTTGGATTTATAAACCGCATGTTTGCTCTCCTATATTCTAAATCGAGAAATTTATTATTTAGTTATTGATTTTTATTTAAATTAGTTTAAATATTGCAAATCATGTTTTTATATCACTGATTCCTTATATAAATAATAATTCATCTTAATAATCTTTTTAAAACTATATATTATTTTTTTAATTTGTATATTTTATGTTTTCTTCTAAACTATTTGAGTAATTATATTATAATAAAGGTATTATTTACATATGCTATACATCATTTATTTATTTTATTTAATTTCAAAACACCACAAGGATAGGATGAGATACTAAGAATATAATAATCATTTATTTCATTAAAGTAACATGTAAGATACATCTTTTATTATTTTATACCTAAATACGTTAACAAAGAGGAAAAAAAATATTGTGTTACATTTTAATTTATTTATTTAAATTAAATATCTTTAATAACCAAATTATCTTACCAAAAAACGTAATTCATAAATCTCCTTTAAATAACAAGAGACTAAGAATTTTATTTGCAAATAGTATATTGAAAAAAATATATGTATATCACTATTTGTAGATTTAAAATTTCTAACAAATATATTAATATTTATAGAATCATAATAATGGTAATGATTTCATGGCTATAGTTAATTCCATGTAATATATTACGATGATCATTTTTTATATATAATGCGTAATTATATTATTTAATTTATTTAATTTGATAAGTTGAGTCGTATATTGATAATTCTATATAATAAAATATAATTATTATATATTTAGATTAAAAATATTAGTTTATTTTTAATTTAGTTTGATAAGTTGAGTCGTGTAGCATAAATCTCATGTAACAACATATATTTAATTAATGTATTAAAAATTTTAACATACTTACACGTTGTACCTAAATTTTAAGAGACATTCTTTTTAATTTTTAAAAACTTTTATGAAAATACATGATTCTTTAAGTAGCCTTAAAAAATAAGTTAATCAACAAATTAATCTAAACAAAATATATAATCTAGAATTTTATGATTAAATATATTATTTGTAATTAATATATACTTAACTTAACACGTAAAATATTTTTTTTAATATAGTTACACATTGTAGAAAATTGTTGGAATATGTTTTAGTTGATGAAATATCAAAGTCTAGGGACTTAATATGTAATTTCCTTATAGTTTGTAAATGTGTATAAATAGTCATGTTGACTTTCAAAATAGGTAGATTTTTTCAGATCTGTCAGATATCATTTTGTACGCATTTGATTTAGAGAAAGCTGCTCTGTACAAGAATATTCCAGAAATCATTTTGTAATCATCAAGAGTATCAATCAAATCATTCGGTCAGTATTGATTACATTTATTGTTCTTATTAATTGCATATTGTTGATTGAATTCGTAGAAACTATATTTCACAATTGGTATCAGAGCCTTAGGAATGAATAATTCTGTTTGAGATTGAATCTGTTCTTCGTGTTCTTGAGCATTTTTCGGAAAAACCCTAAAATCACTAGGGGTTTTGATTCTGTTGTTCATTTAAAGTGTAAATTGGATCGAAGGTTCAGGTTTCAAAGACGAATCAACTGAATACAAACTTGTTTTGATTTTCAAAACACAGAAAAAGACCTGAGCAATTTTCTGAAATTTTGAAAAGTTCAAAAACCGGTACTGTTTCATTGAAAAAGTCTGGTTTAGATCCATTTTTGCATAAAAGTGCTTTACAAAAAGTGTTTGTATTCAAAAACCTTACCTTCGATTACAATTAGAATGAAATTGGGTAAAATTTGGATTTAATCTGAATTTAAGACTTGAAAAACTGAAAATTCTAAGAAACTCGAATTATACACATCTTGTGTGTAAATCGAGTTGAATATAACAGTTAATCGAGTCGGGTATCTTAGTTAATCGAGTCGGGAATCTTAGATAATCGAGTCGGTTAGCTTTGTCATTCGAGTTGTGTCTTACTATTACTCGAGTTGCCAAACTGTAATATTCGAGTTGACAACTAGAATTTCAGAACAATTCGAGTTTTATATAAGACTAAATCGAGTTTTATACAAGACTCTTTCGAGTTTTTTTATAAGACCAATTCGAGTTTTATATAAGACTCATTCGAGTTTTATATAAGACAGCTTCGAGTTTTATATAAAGCCCATTCGAGTTTTATATAAGACTCATTCGAGTTTTATATAAGACCCATTCGAGATTTATAAAAGACCCATTCAAGTTGTATTCACTCGAGTTTTGCAACAGACACATTCGAGTTTTCTATAACATTGATTCGAGTTTTACAAAACACTCATTCGAGTTTTGTATAACATTCATTCGTGTTTAACAGAAGACTCATTCGAGAGTGAATTTCATATACTTGATTCGAGTTTGATCAAACACACATTCGAATTTGTTCAAAGAATCAATCGAGTTTGATCAAAGATCCAATCGAGTTTGGGAAAAGACACAATCGAGTTTCACACAACATTCATTCAAGTTTCACTCATAACACAAGAATCATTCAAGTTTGTCACACACATTAATCCAAACACAATTCACTGCTTGATTCAAACTGCTTATTGCTACTAACAAGTCATTGTGTTGTAGATTTCAGTACTAATCTGTATTTCAAGGTGTGATAAAATTTTTCAATCTCATTCGGAGTTCATTTGATCTTGGTTAAAGTTTCCCAACGAACAATCAACATGTCTAAAGATGCACTTGCTATGGGATCAGAAACCAAACCCCCAATCTTATACAGAGGGGAATATGTTCAATGGCGGGAGCGGTTTCTGGAATTTATAAGTTTCCATGATTTGTCTGAAGAAATGCTGAAATCATTAACTGAAGGACCATCAATCTTTATGGAAACAATCCCAGGAGTACCAACTGGCAATCCCCCAATACCACCAAGGACTGTTGAGGTAACAAACCTAACAGAGGCCCAGAAAAAGAGAAAGTTAGGGGACAAGACTGCAAGAAAGTTATTGTTAATTTCAATCCCCAATGAAATATACACTTGTCTGACAAATACAAAGACTGCTAAATCCATCTGGGATGAAGTATGCAAAATCATGTGGGGATCAGACAGAGCTGCTACTAATAGGGCTAGGAATAGTCTAATGACATTTGAGAACTTTAGAGCCCGTGAAGGTGAACTTCTGGAAAACACTTATCTCAGATTTGTAAATCTGGTAAGTGAAGTAAAAAGAAACGGAGTGACGAAGTCCAACTTGGACATCAATGTCAAATTTTTAAATGTCCTAAATCCAGAATGGGAAAAATATGCTATGATCATCCAACAAACGAAAGATATAGAGGAGATGGATTTTCATATGCTATTTGAAAACCTCAACAACTACCAAGAAGTTGTTTTGAGGAAAATATCTGGAAAGAAGAAAGCGGAAAAAGAAACTGCTGATCCACTAGCTCTACTGGCGGAGAAAAAGTATAAATACAAGCTCAAAAAGGAGAAAAGAGCAGTAATCAGCAGTACATCATCAGAATCAGAATCATCAGATTCATCTGCAGATTCAGAGATTGAAGAGATGAAAAAACAGATGGCACTGCTTACAAAGGCATTTCAGAAGAAATTTTACAGGAAGCCAACAAACAACAAAATGCGCTACAAAACAGGCTCAAGGAAAGTTGAGAAAAAGGATAAGTATGAGAAAGCTGGAGAAAGTAGTGCACGAAAGTCTGAAAAATATGAGAAGTCAGATAAATCAATCAAGAAGGAATCTGAACAGAAATGCTATAACTGTGGAAAACCAGGTCACTATGCCCGGGAATGCAGATCTCCAGTAGTCAAAAATTCAGAATACTATACAAGAAAGGCCCTCTTAGCCAAAGAGAAAGAGTCAGGCAAAGCTCTTATGGCGGAGGATGATCATTGGTTACAGTTATCTGAAAATGATGATATTTTAGATGAAGATGCCCATATCTGTTTAAAGTCAGAAATCTTCAATGAATCTGAACTGAGTGAATCAGCTATGATAGCTGAAGATGAGGTGTGGGTTGGACTGACGGATGAAGAGGATGAAGAGCAGAGAGAATCTGATTCTGATGAAGATGAAGAAAAAGAAGAAGTTGCATTAATGGCATCTGGCCAAAATAAAGCTGAAAATGAGGAGGATTCAGAGTCTGATAACTCAGAGGATTCAGAAGGACAAGAGGTAAATTCTATTTCAGATTCTGATATTGACGACTCATGTATATTAGAAGAAAAACTAACTAATATGGCTTTCATGCTTAAAAAGTTTGAAAAATCCTTAAAAGCAGAAAAGAAAAAGGTTCATTCTTTGGAAAACAAACTTCTAAATGAACACAATTTAGTCCTAGATTTTTCCAAAGATAAAGCCTTAGCTTTACGAGCTGTCTCAGACTTACAAGATAAGGAAAAAGAACTTCAAAGAAATATACTCAATCTGAATCACAAAATATCTGATTTACAAGAAAGTCTGCGAATAACTAAATTAGAAGCCTCAAACTTTTCTGTAAAATATCATGCCATATTTGAAGAAAGAACTAAACTCTATGAGAAAATAAAGAAGATGGAGGATGAATTTATTAAAAGAGGGCAAACAGATCAAACAATATATTTAAATCAACCAAAAGATACAGAGTTTTATAACTCTAAATCTGGTATTGGTTTGGAAAATCCTAAGTATCTGACAAAAGCTATATCACATTCACCAACATTATATGATGTCAGATACATGAATTTAGGATTAAAAATGACATTCTTGAAAGCATCTGAAGAAGTAGAATCCAGTGAAGAAATCAAAAGGTCAAGATCAGACAAAATGCAAAATTATGTTGACTATACCAAGATAAATGAAATCAGCAACATTGTTGATACTAAAGAAGAGTATATTCAAACTTATTCTGAAAAGGATTTGTCTAAATTACCAACTCAGTCTCAAAAACTATATTTACCAAATTCAATTTTAGAACAGATAAATTCTGATTTAGAAATGAAAATTAAAAGTTTTGAGACAGAGAATGGAACACTCAAGTCTGAATTACTAAAAATAGAACAAAAGTTGCAAGATAAGACTAAAAACATAAATGTGTCTGATCCACATTCATCTATTTCTCTGGATTCTATAAATTCAGAAAAAGAATTTGATCTGTTCATGCACTCTGATATTAGTTCATTAGATCAAAGATTCGGTAAATTTGGTGAATTTATCAAACCTTTGACTAACAAACTATCAACTGGTAATAAAGAATCTGTTAAAATTCTGCAAAGAATAACTACAGACTCTTTAAAACCATCTGAATATTCACCATCAGTGAAACAAAAGAAGGAGAAAACAAAACTGTTTGTTCAGTCTCCTAGTTTTGAAAAGGGTGAATCATTCTCATCAACGGAATCTTTTGCACGTAAAGTCAAATCTTCAACAGGTATGAAAAGGTTACAGAAAAAACAAGCATCTAAATCTTCTAATTCTCAAACATCTTTTATGTCAGATAACGTTGTGAACGGGTCGAGAAAACAAGTGTGGCGAAAGAAGCAAAGAGAAGAGAAAAACAAGATTATAAAACAAGAATGGCGCGTGAAAGAAAAAATTGTTACAGATAGAAACAGCAAAATTGAACATTCTGTCTGTAATAATGATAAAACTGTTAATAATTCTTGTATTAAGTTTTCAAGATCAAAATTAATTGCTTTGAATTCTTATGTTTGTAAGTCTGAAACTGTGAAGTATAATAAGCTTGTGTGGCAACCAAAGAAAAGGGACTCATTGTATGAACAGAAAAAGGATCCACAGATAAAAATTTCAAAAACAATTCCACAGCGAATTGTACAAAAGTGGATACCCAAAAGAACAATTCAAAAATGGGTACCTAAAATAAATTCAAACGATAAGCCTAAAGCCATATCAGTTAGAAAAACAAATGATACTATGCATGTTTTACCTAAAACTAAAGTACCCAACTACAAGTGGGTACCTCATGTGCTATTACGATTTATAGGTAAACCATGTCTGGTACCTTGACTCCGGATGCTCCAAACATATGACCGGACAACGAGACACACTCACGGACTTTGTAGAAAAGTTCTGTGGGACGGTAAGATTTGGAAACGATCAGTTTTGTCCGATCAAGGGATACGGAAGTCTGAAGTATGACAAAATCACAATCCAAAAGGTCTTTTATGTTGACGGTCTTGGTCATAATCTATTCAGTATTGGACAACTGTGTGATAAGGGGTTAGAAGTCAACTTTAAAGCCAATCGGTGCAGCATCAGATCAGCACAAGAAAAAGAAATTCTAGCAGGAAACAGGAAAACAAATCTATACTCCATTGATTTAGCCTCGATCAATCTGAAGAAAGATGTCTGCTTATTGTCAAAAGCAACATCTAAAACAGCATGGCTGTGGCATCGTCGTCTTTCACATCTAAATTTCAATGAACTGACCAACCTAGCAAAAGGAGGGTTAGTTAAAGGGTTGCCGGCGCTTAAATTTCAAAAAGAGCAACTATGTGCGGCATGTGAAAAAGGAAAGATGACAAAAGCCACACACAAATCCAAAACAGTACACTCATCCACAAGAGCATTAGAGTTACTGCATATGGATTTGTGTGGACCAATGAGAGTACAAAGTATAAATAAGAAAAGATATGTATTGGTGATAGTTGATGACTACTCACGATACACATGGTTGTTTTTCCTGAAATCCAAATCAGATGCAACCGAATCTATCATCGACTTCATCCGAAAAATACAAGTAAAGTTGCAACTCACCATCCAGACAATTCGCTCAGACAATGGAACAGAGTTCAAGAACAAATCATTAGACTCGTTCTTAAATTCAGTTGGAATTACACATCAATTCTCAGCTGCTCGGACTCCACAACAAAACGGTGTCGTTGAAAGAAGAAATCGGACACTAGTGGAAGCAGCTAGAACGATGTTGGCCTACTCCAATTTACCATTGTTCTTGTGGGCAGAAGCGGTTGCAACAGCATGTTTCACACAAAACCGTTCAATAATAAATAAAAGATTCGGAAAGACTCCGTATGAGCTGATCAATAAACGAATACCTAATGTTAAATTTTTCCATGTCTTTGGTTGCAGATGCTTTATACTGAATGATAAAGACAATCTGGGAAAGTTTAATCAAAAGGCAGATGAAGGAATCTTCATCGGGTATTCAAAGGAGTCGGTTGCTTTCCGAATCTACAACAAGAGAACCAAGATAGTCAACGAGAGCGTAAATGTTAAATTTGACGAAGGAGTGGTAATGGCTTCTGAACACACCAGTTCAGAACCCGGACCTAACATGGAGACTTCATTGGAGTCAAATAAACAAAATGCTGAACAAAATGAATTAAATAAGTTGTTTGAGAACTTTTATGATGATTATTTTGAAACTCCCAAATCTAATGTTCAAAATTTGGTGCCTGACAGGATCACTGAAGATCCAGTCGTAGTTTCAGATCTCTCTCAACAACTAAGTTCAGAAGAAACTGGAGAAGCTTCAACAGCAAAGGTGCAGTCAACTACTGAGACTGTACAACCAATTGAACCTCCACATACTTCTGAAACCCCTATTACTTCTGAACAGTCAGAAGCTCCTACCTCAGATGTTCCACCTACAACATCTGCAACAACTCCCGAACCATATTTTGATTCCAATCCCAACCAAGACCCAATAGAACCGTTTCCACATACAGTTAAGTGGACAAGAAATCACCCAATAGAGAATATCATTGGTGATCCATCTTCATCAGTCCAAACCAGAAGGGCTACAATAAATGAATGCTTATTTTCAAATTTTTTGAGTAAGATTGAACCTAAAAATGTAAAAGAAGCCCTTCTGGATGCTGACTGGATTGTGGCGATGCAAGAGGAACTCAACCAGTTCGAACGGTTAAAGGTCTGGAGGCTTGTTGAGCGACCAAAAGACAAATCTATAATTGGCACGAAATGGATCTTCAAGAACAAGAAAGATGAACACGGTGTCACTATTAGGAATAAAGCTCGTCTCGTGGCCAAAGGATACAGTCAACAAGAAGGAATTGATTATGATGAAACATTTGCACCAGTTGCACGCATTGAAGCTATAAGGATGTTTTTAGCTTTTGCCGCACATAAAAATTTTACAGTATATCAAATGGATGTCAAAACTGCGTTTTTAAACGGGGAGCTAACAGATGAAGTATATACATATCAGCCCGAAGGGTTTACTGATCCTTCGAAACCTGATCATTTATATATTTTGGATAAGTCACTGTATGGCCTTAAACAAGCACCTCGTGCTTGGTATGATGCACTTTCAACATATCTGTTGAAATGTGGATTTACAAAAGGTGCAGTTGACACAACCCTGTTTATAAAACATCAGGGGCCAGATATCATAGTAATACAGATATATGTAGATGATATAATATTTGGGTCTACAAATCCAGAATTTTGTAAGAAATTCGCGTTTTTAATGTCCCAGAAATTTGAAATGAGCATGATGGGGGAAATAAATTTTTTCTTAGGTTTACAAGTAAAACAATTGACTGATGGTATTTTTATCAATCAGTCAAAATATATCAAAGACATGTTAAAGAAATTTAACATGGTCAATAGTACTCCTATGAAAACTCCCATGGCTCCGGATTCAAAATCAAAACTCGATGCGGACATCTCAGGGAAACCTGTAGATGTAACCCATTATCGAGGTATAATTGGGTCATTAATGTACTTAACAGCCAGTAGACCAGATATTATGTTTGCTACATGTGTCTGTGCTAGATATCAGGCAAATCCAAAAGAATCACACTTAACTGCTGCAAAACGAATTTTAAGATATCTCAAAGGTACTCCAAATCTTGGTTTGTGGTATCCTAGGGAGTCTTCATTTCATCTGACTGCTTTTTCTGACGATGATCACGCAGGTGATAAGATGGACAGAAAAAGTACGTCAGGAGCAGTACAATTCTTAGGTGACAAACCCGTATGTTGGTCATCCAAGAAACAACACTGTGTTTCATTGTCAACAGCTGAAGCAGAGTACGTGGCTGTATCTTCTTGCTGTTCTCAAGTGTTGTGGATAAAAAGCCAACTACGTGATTACGGGTTTACACCAACGAAGATTCCAATATACTGTGATTCTCAGAGTGCAATCGCTATTGCATCAAATCCGGTGCAACATTCAAAAACGAAACACATAGACATTCAGTATCATTTCATTAAAGATCATGTAGAAAATGGAAATATAGAATTATATTTTGTACCTACTGAATATCAACTAGCTGATTTGTTTACCAAAGCGTTAGATGAAAAGCGGTTTAATTTTTTGGTATACAAATTAGGTATGTTGAATCGTTAAGATTTAATAATTCAGTAGTTTCAAAATTTTAATTTTAAAATTTTCATTTTTTAAAGTGATGTTTATCTGATGTTAAATTCATGATTCATAAAAAGTTTATATACTTGAGAATTTAACGAGATCTGGAATGTCATGTGCAGGGGGAGCAGAAAAGCATTTTATCTGATTTTGTATAAATCTGATAAAAATTATCTGTTATTTTGTAGGGGGAGCAGATTTGAAAAATGAAATCATAAGTTGAGGGGGAGCAACATTCAGAAATTCAAGGGGGAGCAATTACATTTTGTTAATACTGTTATTTTTTTTAGTGTTTGTTTTGTTTGTTGATTAATAATTTTTTGTTGTTTGTGTAAATTTTTTTTTTCTTTCTTTCTTTCATTTTAATTTTTTTTGTTTTTGTTTGTTTATTTTTTTTTTACAAAAATATTTTATTTAGTCCATTTAAAATTTTTTTTGTGTAGTTAATTTTTTTTAGTCACAATTTTTGATTGAAAAGTTAGTGTGTGGGATTTAGATAATGGGCCGGATTTTTCAAATTTGAAAATTCAAAAAAAAAATGGGCCGGGTAAATGAGGATATAAATTTGAATTTTCAAATTCAAATTTACTTTTTCGGAAAATACATTTCCTCATCTTCTCCAAATAGATTTCTTCCCTTCGAAGAAACCTCAAAAACCCACCAACCGACAATTTTTTCATCAAAATTGTGAGTAAACGTTCGTATTTTTTTTTCTTTTTAGTTTGTTTCTTTATATGGTTAGTATATCTGCTTAGTATTTTTTTTGTATATAGTTTGCTTCTACCTGTTTGTATTTTTTTTTTTGAGTTCTTGACTGTTAATGGCAACTCATGGTATTTGTTCATAAAGTTGAAATTAAATGTGTGATAAGGCTCGAATTGGTACTATGATTATGAATCTAAAATTTCATAAGTCATTTTTACATCACACAAACAGAATCACTGATCTTTCAAATAAAACAGTTTCGAGTTCTTGAACATTCTGAAATTTGAATTTTTAACAACTTTAAAGTTGTTTTTGTTCAAAGTTCAGTAAAATAAATGTGTTTAAAATACATTTTCGAAGGGGGTACTTGTTTTAAAAGTCTGAAATTGATCCTTGAAATTAAATTCATCAAAATAAGTGAGTTTTAGACTTGTAGAAAAATAAAAAGAAGTTTCTCGAATAAAGCTTCATTCGAGTTTATTGGAAGTGTTATTCGAGTTGATCAACAGCTTCATTCGAGTTTATTGAAAGTATTATTCGAGTTGATCTACAGTTCCATTCGAGTTGTCAAAGTGTCATTCGAGTTGAATGACAGAGTCATTCGAGTTGAATGACAGAGTCATTCGAGTTGATATGTATGTCATTCGAGTTGCCTATATGTGTCATTCGAGTTTTATCTGAGAATAATTCGAGTTGCATCATCACTCATTCGAGAAATATTTGGGTTCTATGCGAGTTAACAAGTGTGGGTGTAACACTTAGAAAATTTTCAGAAAATAAGTGCTTCAAAGGTTATTCGAGTTGGGACTATGATCTAATCGAGAAAATGACTTAGTCATTCGAGTTGGGTGTTGGATCCCATTTTCCATTCGAGTTTAATACATGTTACATTCGAGTTTCATGTATATGACATTCGAGTTTTGTAGTGACTTAATCGAGTTTTAAATTTCATCATTCGAGAAAACTCAAATCTTTATTCGAGTTTCACAGAGTATTATTCGAGTTTCATGTATACATCATTCGAGTTGGGTGTAGACTTATTCGAGTTGTTTCATGTGTCACCCGAGATTGTTAAAGAGTCATTCGAGAAACGTGTAGTTTCATTCGAGTTTCATCAGAAAATTTTTCTAAGTGTAGTATTTTAAAGTTTTAAGAAAAATGTCACATTTTTTTAAGAAATTGTTATAAATTTGTGTTTTTCTAACATTGGTCTCTAAACGATTGACTTTGGAGTCCTCTCAATAATTTTTCAATTATTGTCAGGAATCCCGATGCTTTAAACAGAAAATCACAAGTTTTTGCAATTTCTGATAAAATGTTACAAGTTTTTCTACATTTTGTAGGTTGTTCTTTGTGTACTTGGTAAGCCTAACATGAATTTTATTGTTTACAGGTATTCAAATGGCATCTCCTGTGCAATCCCAAAATTCAAATTCCTCTGATGCTCAATCATCATCAAATCATACCCTCGTTTCTACCCCAGTCAGATCAACCTCTGTAGCCCGTTCTTCACAAACCCATATTATTCCAGATAATCAACTTGTAAAGCCAAAACATTGCCTTCCTTTCAGGGACAATAACCACCGTTTAGATCCCAAAGTTATAAAAGTAAGCCATCCGATCATTGTGGACATTCTAAAAGGCCATCCTCTTGGTTATCTGCTTCAGTATAAGCCGTCTATTCCACAAGTGTACTTACAACAATTTTGGCATACTGTCAAATTTGTTCCTGCGGATGGTAATCACCATTTTAAAGTGACGATTGATCAATTCAAGACAAAGATCACTCTTGCAAGGCTACGTCACAATTTATTTCTTCCACGACGAATAGACACTGTGAACTTTCCAGAGTTAGCAGATTTTGAGGATTTTGTTTCTGATGAAGAGCTTGTTCATGATTTGATTTGTCTAGGCTACTCAAAGCCACTTCCGAAAAGCTCTAAATTTCACAGAAATGGTTTAAATGGCGAATGGTACACACTGTTTGGTATCATTAATCGTTGCATGGCTTCAAAGCATACTGGAATTGACCGATGCAGCATTCATTGCCTGAGGATATTTCATGGGATCGCCTTCAACAAACATTATGATTTTGCTCTGTGTATCTGGGAGGATCTAAAGGAGATAGTACTGGCTAAGACTACAAATAGAGCAAGGAAGTTTGTTCCACTTCAAAGGTTTATCCAGATTCTTATTCGAGGGATATTAAGGGCCAATGAAAATATTCCAAAGAGAGCCAATTCTCAGAGATGCCCAGACTACGTCATGATGAGTTTACATGAAGTGCCAGACTCCCCGAATGCTAACATAATGCCAATTCCAGAGTCATTACTCAAATATGCAGATCAAGAAAGTGAATATGTGAAATTGTACAGAATAGATCATGCTCCTATAGAGACTCAGGAACCGAGTTCTCTTAGCCCAGGAGCTTTAAGGATCGAGGAACCTCAGTAAGGGGCTGAAGTTCAGGTTGCCCAGTCTGTAAGTGAGGGTGTAGGAAGTGTGAGGGGTGGTGAGGAAGAAGCAGAAAAGTCAGATTCTGAGAGGACATTATCTGATATTCAAGAAGAAGAGGGAGAAGGAGCTGATGATGATGATAATGATGATGATGGAGGTGATCATCATGAGGGAGGAGGTTTGATGATTGATATAGTACAGATAGCTGAACAGAGTGTGAGGGAGGTCCTAAGCCCAGAAATCCGGGAAATAGCTA